>JANAVB010011397.1:7923571-8166071 GCA_029216955.1 Iris pallida | reverse complement strand
CATCAATTCCATGAAATCACAATTCAGATCATATCAAAACTCTTGTTCAATAAAGCATCTCAATCTCAATCCATTAAATTGATAAAATATATGCCGGCATCATAAAAATATTTACGGACTTATTGTATGGAACGTTCATCTCATTGATGATATCAAGTAGGCAAGAAATTTTGATCAGGAGAACATCTTTGAATTCAATCGAATCAATTGGCCAGAGGATCGTGTTGCTCTGATACCACTTTGTCACGCCCCGATCCCACAGAGTCCTTTCGTCCTCGCTTCAGGCTCTTTGGGACCGTTCGTCCTCGCTAAGGCGTGATGTCATGCAAGCCTAAGTTGTGCTTGCACAAGGCCAAGACCTGAAGTAAGACAAGATAGACAAGGTTGACAATACGCAGCGGAACGTAAAGCAGATAATTGAAACAACAGCGAACATATTTCAGAATACAAGCATAGAACACAATGGTAACAAAAAACAACTCTCTTTATTGATTTCATTTGAACAGATTACAAGCTCTTGATTCTCTCTGATACAATGTTACATTCTTTCAGAACTTTACAGATTACAATGATCCTGTTCCCATACATTACATCCCTTTATATACAAAACCAAACTCTTACAATAGATGTCATCTCTTGGCATCTTTTCTGATTTCTGGCTCCTGAGGATGAGGCTCGGGCTATCGCTTCGGACTATCCTTCTCGATGCATAGTGCACCTGTATGCAGACTGATGGTGGGTCAGTATATCAACATACTGGTGAATTGTGAACAAAGAGCTACATTTGCCCATACATTACATCCCTTTATATACAAAACCAAACTCTTGCAACAGATGTCATCTCTTGGCATCTCTTCTGATTTCTGGTTCCTGAGGATGAGGCTCGGGCTATCGCTTCGGACTATCCTTCTCGATGCATAGTACACCTGCATGCAGACTGATGGTGGGTCAGTATATCAGCATACTGGTGAATTGTGAACAAAGAGCTACATTTGTCTGAAACGATCACTGTTCATTTAGTGAAAAAATATTTCTTGTGATGTGATCTTGCTACTTTTTACCTATGTTCATTCCATGCATATAGAGTCAATCTACATCTCTTTTTGAAAACATCTTTGAAAACTAACATATCATTTCCATCTTAGCCGCTGTGCCTCCCTTGGGTTCAGCTCGTCGCTAACCGCTGTGACTCGTATGGGTTCAGCTCGTCGCTAGCCGCTGTGACTCTCTTGGGTTCAGCTCGTCGCTAACCGCTGTGACTCGTATGGGTTCAGCTCGTCGCTAGCCGCTGTGACTCTCTAGGGTTCAGCTCGTCGTCACTAAGTGGATACCCCAATGCAAAGGCAATATCAAATGAAACCATCATGCATCAATCGAGCAACTCATAAACAATTCCATCTTTTTCTCAAGCAGGAAACCGTTCTCTTTTTAGCAGATAATGTGCGGATTCTCTTATAAGCATACTCAAAGTCTAGCATCTTGTTATTAGCAACAACATTCATTCAAAAGCTCAGATTCTTATTAGGCGCAAGCGAATCATAAAATGAGACTTTGTCCACTCACCCAGATCAATCGTCTTCTGTTGCGGAGCCAGCAGTCCGATCTTTCTGTTTATCTAGTGCCTTCGCGGAGCGGGACACTACAATAGATACTTTCATGAGATGTTATCTCCCTCGGGAGCATCGGAATACGTCATGTCATGTGCTTTTCACGTACATCATATATTCACGTACTTTTATCATTCATATGCACTCTTGTGATTCATGTACTCTCATGTTCACAGAACTCCCATGTATACTTTATGTGCACCCATTTATGGGCCCCCATGTGAAATCATGTACAATAACATAATTTGTCTGGATCTTTGTGTATTGATTGGGGTAAGGAGGAATATAAATGGTCATGTGAACAATTCTAAAGTAGTGTAATCATTTGCAAATTTAAGCCGTTCACATGTCTATCTTGTACTCTATATCACTAGCCACTGATAGTTCTTTACTTATAGTAGATATTTTCTTATAGTCATCTCTTTTAATTCATGTATATTCTTCAGCGTTTTATGTATCTTACTCTATAGCATGCTTACATTTTCTGTCATGATATGAACTGCGTGAGATGTATTGTGCTCGTTCCTGTCCTGACTGGACATGTTAAAATATTACAGAAGATATTGAGGAGTTCTGTCCTACGTACTATGGAGCAGGCCTAGATGACGCCTGCGAGCTGGACTCCCAGGAGGACCCAGTCCTTGCAGAGGACATTACCCAGTAGTCTAGGCTAGTTAGCTAGACTAGTTATCTTGCTACATTTTTGTCTTATTTGGATACATTATGTATTTATTTAGAATCTTGTTATTCTGGATGTTTGTGGAGATGTTATCTTAGACACTTAGACTTCTTCTCCTGTTGTATTTCGTTGGTGATTTTTATATATATCTATCTTATCGTACTTCTATCTAAGTTGTGATTGAGTTGTATATTTCTGTAGTGTCCTCCGATTGGTGAGTATATACTGTACATGTACCTTATAAATGTTAGATGTATGTGACCTAGGATAGCGTTCTACCGTCGACACTGCGGCGTAGGCTGGACGTACCCACTTTCCGTGCCCCTACACTGGGCACGGGTCGTGACACGCACGCAAGCTTGGAGGAGCGGATCAGAGTACCATTAACGGCTGGTATGGGTGCTAATGAGAAGGTCAGTAAGATTCTGGACAATAGAGTTTGGAGAACGGCTAATCTCCCTCACATTCAGGCGGTGGCTCAGCTGATCATCGCATGCACTATAGACATCGAAATGAGGGCGGACAAGTGGGTTTGGGACGTGTCGCCTGATGGAGACTTCCAAGCCAGTGCAGTGCACGAGAGCATTAGGGAGAAACATGAAGACTTCGTGCACGCAGAGGTTGTGTGGATGAAAGGAATCCCGAGAAAAATGTAATTGTGCCTGTACAAGGCTATATTAGGGAAGCTGCTCACGAAAGATCGGTTACAACGGTTTGAACTGCATATGGATGACCCCAGATGCGTACTGTGCGGGCAAGTAACCGAAACATTACCTCATCTATTCTTCGGATGCACATTTACTCAACGTGTGTGGGACTCACAGGCTAGTCTCCTGGGTATGCGGGTCGGGACAGGACATGAGCTGGTTGGACTATTTGCGGATTTCGGGGGAGCCCGAAGTCGAGGATCGGGCTGGTTCAGAGAGGCATGTGTTCGCAGCAGCGGTATGGCATGTCTGAAAAGAAAGCAATAATAGGATATTTGATGGTGTATGTACCAGTAAATTGGGGCTTATCCATAACATACTAGGAGATATGAGGAGGGTGGACCAGATGGGCTCTACCTGATTGTACTGAATTAATTAATTAATACAATTACAATGTTATATATATATTCCAATATATATATATATATATATATATATATATATATATATATATATATATATATATATATTCCAATATATATAATTATATATATATATATATAATTATATATATTGGAATATATATATATATATATATATATATATATATATATATATATTGGGATGAGGTCCCGTTTATTTTGAAAATAGGACTTTTCCCTACCCGTTAATGTTACACGATCCGTCTCAGTCCGTCCTGTTTAAATTTCAAATTTTAGGAACCGACTTGTCTAGACATTTTACGGTTTGTATCGGGTTGGAACCGCGGGTCCTGGAACCGTATATCCAGCCCTAGTGATCGCCATTGGTTAGCGCCCATGTGGCGCTCCCATTGAAGCTAGGAGGAGTTGGGTTCGGAGCTAACATGAGAGGTGGGTAGGTGGAGCCATTAGGAGCTCGTCACGTGGGTGCGGACCAACGTCGGTAAAAAATATTTCCGCTTTTAGTTTGATAAAAAAAAAGAATTATAGAATTGTATATATAACATCATACTTCAATGAAATTATTCTGAGTGTATCGATGTTATGAAAAATACAACATTAGACACAAAAATATCCTTTAAAGGGGAGTATTAAATGTTTGCACTGAAATGTTCTCTAAAAAAAACGTTTATGTAGCATCCATTTAATATGCGTGCCACCTTATCTTAACTTTTCTTACCTCAACTGTCCCGGCGCTCCTCAATCATAACAATGTGCCATTTTGTCCATGGCTGCTAAAAAATGCCATTTAAAATGATGTTTTGAGTACAACCATTAAATATGTTATTTTAAAGTACCTTTTTTGTTTTATGTTATAATTTTAAAACTTCGATGCTTTCACACCAATTTTACTAATGTCTGACGTTATATATCGCTCCAGATCTGTCTGACGTTATATATCGCTGAGGAAAAAAAAAAATGACACGTGACTTTTGGTGTCGTGTTGGAAGTAACTAGCCAGACAGATCTGGAGGGTCTGACTCTATTTGGACTGAGAGTTAAGTGAGGAGAAGTTAAGGGTCAATTGAGAGTTAAAAAAGTTAAGTAAGAGAACGTTAAGTAAGGAGAAATAAAATTATGTTTAGTTTGAGTGTAGAGATTTATGAAAGAAGGTTATAGAGGATTAAGTGGAGATTTAATTTTTTTTTTTTTTTTTTTAAAATCTGAAATCGGAGGGTTAACCAGAAGAATTGAGGGGTTTTATTTTAAAAGTCATAAATACTCCTTCTTTGTTCTATAAAATATTATTTTTTTTTCAACATGTTGCTTCGTAGTTTTCTAATTTGTGAAGATATTTTGACAAGTTTTAATTAAAATTTCAATCAAATTTAATTTGATGACACATGTAATAAGGTTATTTTGGTAACTATCATATTTTTATTAATCCTCCTCTCACTTAAAACCTCCAATTCAAACAAAAGTTATTAAACATCTCCTACTTAACTCTCCCTTCAATCCAAACAATGTTCTATATATTGGCTCTACTCCCCTTTACTTAACTTTTCATCATTTAATCCCACTCAACTATGCTCATTTTTTTCCCCTCAATCCAAGCAGATCCTAAGTGAGAAAAATTAAAATAATCATGCTTGATTTGATGATAGCTTGTCAGAAAAGAAGATTATAGGGAGTTGAGTGAGAATTTTTTAATCCTCTTTAGTCTGTTTTTATAACCTCCCAATTTCATGTATCCTCCTCACTTAAATCCCTCTCACCTACGAGCATCCACAGTGGTAACACTCCAAACCATACTCCAAATCACTTCAACCATACTCCAATAGTTAATTTTGGAGTACTCCTTTCATGTTGGTACATAATGGTATAGTTTAAATAAACACTCCAAATTGACAAGTGGCAATACTCTATTTGTTTTTCTTCTTATTTTTTTTCTTTTATAATTGACAAGTGACAACACTCCAAAAAAGAATGAAGGAGAAAAGTAAATATGGTGGGCCCACAAGTAATATAGCTCAACTAGTGGACTCTTCAAATTTGGAAAAAAATTTAACTTTCTACCCATTTTTTAAGTGTGGACAAGAGTCCATTGGAGCACGTGAAAGCAGACCCTGGAAAAAAAAAATCTTACTCTATGCCTGGCCTGCCTCTTCACTCTCTGTAAAGCCAACATTCTAATTATACAAGTCTCCACCACCGGAGAGAGAGGGGGGAGGGGTAAAGTCTTATTTTTAGACGTATTTTAACGGCATGGGTGCAAACTGAACAAAAATTAAAATGTGGGATTTTTTTTTTAAACAAAAGGTCTTCAAATGCAAAAACAAAAATCTAAAGAGGATTTGTTTGCACTTTACCATAGGATTGGGGGGTTTACACTAATTAAAATAAAATTGAGGGTGAATTAGAAATATGATTAGCAATTGGAGGAGGTAAATACAAATAACTCAAAAAAAAAAATCTTACTCTATGCCTGGCCTGCCTCTTCACTCTCTGTAAAGCCAATATTCTAATTATATAAGAAACCACAGTGAGCGACTTCCAGACAATGTGGATGTAGCAGTTGCAATGGATGAAGAAGAAACAAGAGCAGCACCAGATGAAGCTGCAGCGTCCCAGCAACCCCTGATTGCCCACCGGCGGTCCCCTTGGCGTTGGTGTTGGCGTTGGCGCCTCCCCTCCCCGTCCGCGTCGTTCCGGCTGAGGACCAGCCTCCTGTCCGAGCTCGGCGGCTCCGTCGGCGACCTCGGCACCTACATCCCCATCGTCCTCGCCCTCACCCTCGTCAACGGCCTCGACCTCGGCACCACCCTCATCTTCACCGCCCTCTACAACGCCCTCACCGGCCTCCTCTTCGCCGTCCCCATGCCCGTCCAGCCCATGAAGTCCATCGCCGCCGTCGCCATCTCCGAGTCCGACCGCCGCCTCACCGTGTCCCAGATCATGGCCGCCGGCATCTCCACCGCCTCCGTCCTCCTCCTCCTCGGCGCCACGGGCCTCATGTCCTTCTTCTACCGCTTCATCCCCCTCCCCGTCGTCCGCGGCGTCCAGCTCTCCCAGGGCCTCTCCTTCGCCTTCACCGCCGTCAAGTACGTCCGCTACCACCAGAACCTCTCCTCCGGGAAGTCCACGGCCACCCCCCGCCCCTGGCTCGGCCTCGACGGCCTCGTCCTGGCCCTCTCCGCCCTGCTCTTCATCGTCCTCTCCACCGGCTCTGGCGACGACAACGACAACGACAACAGTACTGAACAATTAATTCCTCCTCCTCCTGGTCGAAGAAGAAGAAGAAGAAGAAGAATAGTAATCCCTGCTGCGTTGCTGGTGTTCCTGCTAGGCTTCGTGCTCTGCTTCGTCCGCGACCCCTCCATCTTCAAGGACCTCAAGTTCGGCCCCTCCAAAATCGGCATAGTCAAGATAACGTGGGAGGACTGGAAGACCGGGTTCGTCCGCGCCGCCATCCCGCAGATCCCCCTGTCGGTGCTCAACTCCGTGATCGCGGTGTGCAAGCTCTCCGCCGACCTGTTCCCCGAGAAGGACGTCTCCGCCACGGCCGTCTCGGTGAGCGTCGGGCTGATGAACCTCGCCGGGTGCTGGTTCGGCGCGATGCCCGTCTGCCACGGGGCCGGGGGCCTGGCCGGGCAGTACCGGTTCGGCGGGCGCAGCGGGGCGTCGGTGCTGTTCCTCGCCGCAGGGAAGCTGGCGCTGGGGCTGCTGTTCGGGAACTCCTTCGTGAGGATACTGGGCCAGTTCCCCGTCGGGATCCTCGGGGTGCTGCTGCTGTTCTCCGGGATCGAGCTCGCCATGGCCTCCAGGGACATGGGCAGCAAGGAGGAGTCCTTCGTCATGTTGGCCTCCGCGGCCGTGTCGCTGACGGGATCGAGCGCCGCCCTCGGGTTCGGATGCGGGCTTGTCCTGTTTCTGCTGCTGAGACTGAGGGAGCTGGACTTCTTCGGCTCTGCTTAGCTTCTCCGAGCCAGCTTCTTACCACTAAGAGCATCTCCAACCCAGTTTACAAAAAAATGGTTGCAACATAGGAATGGCAAACTTCTATTTCATAATTCCTTTTCCAATACAAATGTAGAATAAATATCAAGTTGACATGGTAAGGACAATGTGAAGTTGGTTGTTTAGATCTAGATAATGCACTTCACAATGACTTTGTATCCACGTCATCAATTATGAATAGAGATTTTTATTAAAAAATGAAGAAGTGGTTGAGTTGTTTTGGAAGTTGAAAAAAATTGTTTCTCAATACTTTTGTATTGGAGAACACTTTTTTATCTTATTATCTTGTGTGAATATCATCTTGCCACGTAAAAATGTATTGTCTTATGCCTCATGCCACATAGGAATCACAACACAAAACAAGACAATAGGGTTGAAGATGCTCTAAATCTGGGGTTACTGTTTTAATTAGTTAGGAGGAAGTGAGAAATTTGGTAGTGCATTAGCACAAACCATCACAGTTGCTTCCTTCTATGTACAAATAAGACAAAAATTCCTGACGAACCGAAAGGGAGATCGTGCGTCAGCCCGAGTGTTGACGTGACAGTTCTCCATTGAACGAATGTGGATTCCAGCGTTAGCAAAAGGACATGGTCCAATGGAGAACCGTCACGTCAACACTCGGGCTGACGCACGGTCCTCCTCTCGGTCTGTAAAGAACTGCTCTAAATAATAAATATGATCCGATGTGCCGATCATCGTCCCTACATGTGCGAATATTTTTTTAGGAAGCTATGAGGTGTTGGAATCTCTATTTCTTCAGTTGATACTTTAGTTAGTGAAGGCGTTATTGCTTTCAGCTTTGATATGCCTACAACCAAATGCTTATAATTTTCTTACAATCTTCACGTGTCTGCCACGTGCGGACTTTGATTGGATGGTGGGAGGGGAGTTGTGGGGTCGGGTGGAGCCCATGTAACAGGGGGGTGAGAGGGAAGGTGGGACCTATGTGTAATGGGTGAGAGAGAGAGAGGTTGTAAGAAGGTTGTAAACATTTGATTGTAGACTTAGCATTTTTCTATATCTTTACAATAAGAGGACGTGACGTATAGAATTTTGTTATTTTATGTATTTCATGTGTAACCCATAATTGGGAGTATTTTAGTTTCATGGACAATGATTATTTTCACGTATATTGTTGTTATTCAATTGCTTACTTATTTCTACTGCGTCAACCTTAATTTGGACATATTTATCGAGTGCTATATTCATGTCATGTATAAATACAACTTAGATTTATACAACATTATGTATGCAAACTTGTATTATCGAAATCGGGACGTAACATGTGTTGTCACCTGAAATTTCGTTAATGGGGATTAAATGTTGTAATAAACTCATACGATGAGGCTAATAAGCCTTCGAGGAGACTAGCCTGTTAACCAGCAAGGCTAAAGACATGTTGTTTGCCTTTTTGGAATAGTTGTCCCTTAATATCCCATTAAATCAAACATTTATATGTGTTATGACTCATTAATGATATCCCCTTCAATCAAGGATTTACAGGTGTAACAATTCCCTAATGGTATCTCATTTTAATCATGGATTCACCCTTTTTCCAAGATGGCGTGCTTGGGATAATTGAAGTTGTCGCCTGTATGCGGAGTCAGCATCTGTCGACGCTAGGCAGCCTTATCTAGCGAGGCTAGCCTTCTTGGCTTAGTGCGGTGAAGCTAGCCTCCTTAGTTATAAGCTAACATGTACGACGAATATAGCCTTCTTGGTTGTATGCTAATCTGTATGACGAAGCCTGTCTTCTTGGTAGAAGGCTCGCTTGTACGATGAAGCTAGCTATCTAGGCTTATCAAACTTTTTTTTTTTTTTTTTTTTTTTTGAGGGTGTCCACTTCTTAATGGTGCTTGGAGGCATGCCTCTCAAGGTGTTCGTGGGCCGGTCCGGGCCGGCCCGCGGTCCAAAAAGCGGCAGTTCAAACCGGACTCGGGCCGGGCCTGAACCGGACCGGGCAAACAAGCGGGCCGGGCCTGGTCCGGCCCGGTTTGATTAGGATGGGCCCAGCCCGCCCATTGAACCGGACCATAGGGTGGTCGGGCCGGGCCGGAGCGGTCCACGGGCCGGGCCGGGCTCCGGTTTAGTGCGGGCCGGTTCAGTTTTGTTTTTTTTTTTTAAATTTCTATTGTTTTTGTTTATGTTTTTTTGTTTTTTTAATTTTAATTTCTATTGTTATTTTGAAAAAAAAAAACATTTCTCCCTCTTCCTTTATCCGGGCTTGCTTGGCACAGGCGGAGTTAAAAAATATTTTTTTTTTATTTAAAAGTAAAAATTAGTTTTTAAAATTTTAAAATTTGAAAGTATAAGTTAAAATTTTGAAATTTTGTAAGTTATAATTTAAAATTGTATTTTTCAAAATATAAGTTAAAAATTTAAAAGTATAAGTTAAAAATTTGAAATTTTGAAAGTTATAATTTAAAATTTAAATTTTGAAAGTATAA
Organism: Iris pallida; assembly: GCA_029216955.1. Lineage (NCBI taxonomy): Eukaryota > Viridiplantae > Streptophyta > Magnoliopsida > Asparagales > Iridaceae > Iris > Iris pallida. The sequence goes on along the minus strand of JANAVB010011397.1, from coordinate 8,156,249 downwards.
GTTAAAAATTAAAAAGTATAAGTTAAAATTTTGAAATTTGTAAATTTGTAAAAAATTTGTAAAAAATTTGTAAAAAATTAAATGTACATACCTTGCACCGTAGCCTCATTCTTGTTCGCCTTCATGCACCGAAAGCGATTCAAAGTCCAGCTCGTGAATATCAAGATTTTCATCTATCTGGTTTTGGGTTCTTCTCTCGACTTTAATCCAATCTTGTACGCACACTATTGCTTCCAAGATATCGGACTTCAAGCGGCCCCTCTTTCTGCTCAACATCCTTGATCCTGCACTAAAACAGGACTCCGATGCTACCGTAGACACCGGGACCATTAGTAGATCACGTGCTATGGTAGAAAGAACAGGATATCTCTTGTCGTGTCTCTTCCACCATTCTAAAACGGCGAAGTGATCTGGAGTCTCTTCTTCGTCTTCATAAGAACTAAGGTACAGAGACAACTACTTGGAGACACCTATGTGGTATATCCTTCACAAATCTTATAAAAGTAATACCAAAATGTGCGCATGTGCATGCAAAACTTTGTTGTCTACTTGGAGACGTGTTCAAAGTGTGCAAGCATTGTCGCAGAGTGTCTAAATGGTGACTAAAATATTCTAAACATTCTTTAACAACTAAGTTAATAATATGGCAAGCACACCTAACATGCAAAAGTCTACATTCTAAAATAGGCTGAAAAATTAATGACAAAGAAGACATTTCTTGCATTGCGTAGCAAGTGTCGTAGTGTCTGGATATGGTCCCGATGCCACCGTCCTTCTTCCATGCATACTGGTTCAAACATTTCTTGCATTGCGCCTTGCACGGTATTGGTTCACCCTTGGCATCTAAAACAAGCGAACCATCAGGATTAGTTTCATAAATCAAAGTAAAAAAATTTCAATACTTAGACTTTTTTCTTTTTTCAGGAAGTTGTGTAGAACTAGCGACTTATGGAGGAGATGGAAGGCACCCCTCCGGATTGGTTGCTATTTGCTCAGGTGGGTTTGAACTTTCACCAAAAAAAGAATTAAAAATATCGTAAGCCTGTCCAGCAAGATTAGGTGGGTTTGAACCTTCACCAACCATTTATAAAAAATAAGTACAAATTTAGAAAATAAAATAAAGGAAGAGATTAGGAGGGAGATCGGGAAGCCGTAGAGTGCCGGAATGGGGTTGAGAGCACCGGAAAGCCTTAGAAGTAGTGCACCGTAGAGCACCGGGAAGCCTTAGAAGCACCGTAGAGCACCGGAAAGCCTTAGAAGTAGAGAATTGTAGAGAAATATTTTGAATGAGTTGTGTTTAAAAAATGAGATTTTTGGCCTATTTATAGGAATTTTTTAGGATTATTTTGGTCATTTTGGTCCAAAAATGACCAAAATGTCCCCCCCCCAACGTTTATAAAACGGTTACAATTGGGGGCATTTTGGTAAAATACCCCCCTTGCCCCCCCCAACGTTCATATTCTGTTTAAAAAAAATAAACCGGACCGGGCCGGGCCAGTGGGCCAATAAAAAAAAAAATTCTGCGGGCCGGTCCTGGCCGGTCTCGAGTTGGGCGGGGGAGGCCCGACCCGGACCGTGTGGGTTGGGGGGCCGGGCCGTGCCGGGCCTGAAAGCGGGCCGGTCCGAGCTTCCTCTGAGCGGGCTGACGTGCGGGCCGGACCGGGCTTCGGGCCAACCGGCCCACTGAACACCTTGACATGCCTCCAAGGGGGCTCGAACCCGTGCCACTGCGTCGGGGTGCTCCACCGTTCCCAACGGACTACAGCCACTGGAAAAAGGCTTATCAAACTTTGCATGTATGGCAAAGTTAATATATTTTAGGCATGTTTGACCTATTTTGAGATTTGATGGGTGCATACTAAATGCTTATTTTAGGTTTTTTCTAAGGGCACCACCAAGTTTACTTGGAGGCAGTCCTTACTTGGGGGCAGTCCAAGCAGGTAGAACTTTTGCTGGAGGGCACCCACAATTTGCTCGGGGGCAGCCCAAAAATTAGGGCAGGGGGAGGGGGCGAGCGGACGGCGGAGGCGCCAAGTGCATCGGAGGAAGGCCTGCTGTGGAGGTGATATTGATAGGGGACGGTGGGGCGGCAGGGGCGATGGAGGGGTCTCCTGCTGGAGCTTGCGGAGGAGGAGGAGGGCGTCCGAGTTGTCGGGGTCGAAGGAGAGGAGGGAGCGGACGTCCTGGAGGGCGAGGTCGGGGCGGCGGAGGGCGCGGGCGTGGCGGAGGAGGGCGCGGGGGAAGCGGGGCTGGGACTGAAGGGCAAGCGAGCACTCGGCGGCGACGGCCTCGTGGTTGACGGGGTGGAGGGAGAGGAGGCACGCCGCACGGTTGCTGTGGAAGAGGGCGCGCTCGGCATGGCCGCGCAGGAGAAGCTTCAGGCCGAGCTCGTACTGACGGAGGGCTCCGCTGGCGAGCGAAGGTGTCTTCGTCGACGCGGACTGCAGCTAAGTTGGCAGTCCTCCTTTATGTTAGGACTGCCAACAAGGTGGCAGTCCTAGGACTGCCAACTTGCTGGCAGTCCTAGGACTGCCACTAAGTTGGCAGTCCCACTTGTTGGAGAAAATTGGACTGTCTCTAAGTAAAAAAATGGGTGGCAAACTTGTAATTTTTTAGAACATTTTTGGACTGTCTCCAAGTAAAAAGTGTGGTGCCCTTAGAAAAAACCTTATTTTACCCGTCATGGACTTGCTTGTGTGTGGTGGTGTTCAAGCCAGTTGACGGGTTTCGGATTTCGGTTTTGAAAATACTAAATTTTTTTTATTCGGTTTCGATTTCGGATTTCGGTTTCGGTCCAAAACCTAAAATCAAATAAAAAATTTAGTTTATATATATATATATATATATATATATATATATATATATATATATATATATATATATATATATATACACTAAATAAATGTAGGTATATTTAAGTACTATATATATTAACAAAAAAGTACAAATAAACCAGAAAAATTGAATAAACCGAAAATCGAACCAATTTAATTCAGTTCAGTTTGATTCGGTTATGGGCCAATTCGGTTCGGTTTCAGTTTTGCTTATTCGATTTTCGGTTCAATTCAGTTTTCGGTTCGATTTGAACCGAATTAACCGAATGCTCACCCCTAGCTTGACCCGTCCCCTCCTCCCTCCGCTGGCCGGCTACCCCTCCCCTCTCCTCTGGTCGGCCGCGCTTGACAAGCTCCCGCCACCGGAGAGAGGGGGGAGAGAGTGGAGGAGGGTAAAATTGTATTTTTAGACGTATTTTAACGGCTGTTAATGACATGGGTACAAACTGAGCAAAAATGAAAATATGATTTTTTTTTAAACAAGGGATCTTCAAATACAAAAACCCAAAGCTAAGGAGGGTTTCTTTGCACTTTATCCGAAGATTGGGGGCGGGAGGTTAACACTAATTAAAATAAAATTTGGGGGGAGGGGAAGTAGAGATATGATTAATAATTTTTTTTTTTTTTTTTTGGGGGGGGGGGGGGTAAATACAAATAACTATATATATATATATATATATATATATATATATATATATATATATATATATATATATATATATATATATATATATAGCAAATGACCTCTAGCCTAGTGGTTAAGAGAGATGCATGCAGCCCAAGTGGTCGGAGTTCGAACCCCAGTAGAGGCGAGTTCGCCACAATTACCCATTGCTTCAAAAAAAAAGTATATACTATATATATAGGTATTAGTATATATAGGTATATATAAATATATATGTATATACTATAAGTATTTGTCCCCGTGGCCTTAGCCCGTTGGGAGTGGTGGAGCACCCCGGTGCAGTGGCGCGGGTTCGAGCCCCCTTGGAGGCATGCCTCCAAGCACCAGTAAGAAGTGGACACCCTCAAAAAAAAAAAGAAAGAAAAAAGAAGAAGAAAGTATATACTATAGGAACATACTAAATAAATTTAAGTATATTTAGTTATTACATATATTAACAAAAAAAGCACAAATAAACCAAAAAATCGAATAAACCGAAAACCGAACCGATTTAATTCGGTTCGATTTGATTCGGTTTTGTGCCAATTCGGTTCGGTTTCGGTTTTGCTTATTCGATTTTTGGTTATTCGGTTCGATTTGAACCGAATTAACCGAATGCTCACCCCTACCTGCAGTCACATTTGCGGTCACAAACTGCGGACAACGTAGCAACATTTTTTTCTTCTCTTTCCTGTTATGTGTATGCTTGATCTTCAGCAAGAAATGAAGATAGGGGTGTTAGTGAAATTTGTGTGTGTGCATGGGAATACTGTTGGATAGAGGTGTTAAGACTTAAAATAGCATACTGTGATGAGTGTTCTATGTGCGTATGTTCTCCTCTATTAGGAAGTTGGTAGTTATGATACTGATAGCTGAAGTCAGCGAACAACCAAACTGTTTTGTGTTAAACTTGTAAGGCTGTAAATGCAAAGCTTGGGTCGATAGAAATGCTACTGGAGGAATGAAGAAAATGGGAATGATTAGATGTAGGCATGAGTAATGCAGGGAACAGAGGATTTAGATCATGGAGAATTGGAGGTGAAGGCCACTGTGTGTAGAAATTTGTGTTGGGTGCTTTTAAATTGGAAACGGTGTGTGGTTTGAATTGGAAAGAAAGGCAGTGAGCTGTGTGTGCAGCAATGTTTTAAAAACCGAACCGATGTTCGTACCAAAATTTTTTTGGTACAGATCTAACCGTGGTTCAATCGGGTCTGACCGGTTCAACCATGGTTTAATTTTTTTTTTAGTTTTTTAATATTAAAATTTTGTAAGGCCATGAGATAGTTCATTGGTAGCTAGGGGTGAGCATTCGGTTAATTCGGTTCCAACGGAACCGAATTATTGAAAATCGAATTGGACCGAAAACCGAATAAGCAAAACCGAAACCGAACCGAATTGGCTCATAACCGAATCAAATCGAACATAATTAAATCGGTTCGGTTTTCGGTTTATTCGGTTTATTCGATTTTTTAGTTTATTTGAGCTTTTTTTTTGGTTAATATATATAGCAACTAAATATACCTAAATTTATTTAGTATATACCTGTAGTTTATATATATATATATATATATATATATATATATATATAAACTAAAATTTCTTATTCGGTTTTCGGTTTTGAACCGAAATCGAAGTTCAAAACCAAAACCGAAATCGAACCGATTTTTTTAAAACCGAATCCTCTTATTCGATTCGGTTCGATTCGATTTTTGGTCCAAAATCGAATAAAGCTCACCTCTGGTAGCTCCTCACATCCTTGGCGAGTAGCAAAATATCCCATCACAAGTCTCATTCACTATTTCCATACGCAACCTTATGTACACAAATCCCATCATGTCTCATTCACCACTGCCATACATAACCTCATGTACACTCCACCCCAACCATTCCAACAACCAACGGTCTATAGAAGACCCCCTCCTCTTTCTTCTTCCTACTTCATCCCTGCTCACTTCAAATGTTCAAATAAAGGCTATCATCACCGCTTCAGCTTCACATAACCCTATCAGCATCTTCTTCTCCATCTATTTCTTTACCAAAAGCCTGCACCACCACTATGCATATCTCCATCCTCCTACACCTCCCTATCTCGCCACAAGCAGTCTCTCCCCATGCTCGAGCACTGGCTCGGTGAAGCAGTACTCCGATGTCCATCAGCCTCCTGCCTCCGCACCGGTTGTAGGCGAGCAAACCTCAGATTTTTTAACATGAACCGGCCGGTTCAAACGGTTCTTCGGTTAAACCCCGGTTCTATAAAAAACCGACGGTTTAAAAAAAAAATCCGGCTCAAGTCAAACCGAACCGATTTTTTTGCTAAACCCGGTCAGACCAGGTTCAACCATCGGTCCGGTCCGGTTTTTACAACATTGGTGTGCAGATACCAGAAGAAAAGGGAAAACAACTCTGCAGAGCCGGCCATGGCCCTGGGCGACCGCGCCCACGAATTAGGAGAACCTCAAAAATAAATTTATTTTGTATATATAATATTTGTAATATGTTAAATATTAGTGTTCCTTCAAAATAATATAGTAACTTAGTGTAGTTGGTTTCACTTATACCTCAAGGTGTGAAGTGGGCTGGGCTGATCCAGACCCAATTTTACCGGGGTTTGACTGGGTCTGGACCGAGTCGGGCTCAACCAGGATTGCGGAACGGGCCGGTCCGGGCGGGCCCTGGTTTAATGAACCCTGAACTCAGCACGAACCCATGGCCCGGTTTCTATCGGGACGGGCTGAACTGGGCCTGGGCCGGACTAGTTTTGGGTTGGACAAGTCGACCCGATTTTTTTTAAAACTTAAAAAGACTTAAAAAAATGAAAAAAAAAACTTAAAGAACTTAAAAATCTTAAAAAAATCAAAAAAAGTTCAAAACATTTAAAGAACTTAAAAATCTTAAAAAAAAAATCAAAAAACTTAAAATAATGTTATAAAAAAACATTAACTAAAAAAATTTAGAAAGTACAAGTTAATGTACAACATTAGAAGTATAAATTCCATAAAAATTTAGAAAGTAATTTTTTTTATTAATATCAAGATAATTTAATGTACAACAGTACAAGTATTTTTTTTCCATAAAATTTGTAATAAAATGTACATGTTGTAAATTGATATTTTATTTCTAAATGAATTGTAAAAAATATAGAAGTACTTTTTGTCGTCCGTCGTCCGTTATCCGTCTCTATTGCTCAGCTCCTCCATCAGTAGTGTCCTCCAAGGTAAAAGACTGAAAGTCTAGCTTACTGATGTCGTCACTTTCATCTCTTGAGTTTTGAGTTCGTTCTTCCGTCCGAAACCAATCTTGAACTCAGACGCAAGCTTCCAAGATATTCGACAGCATCATGCTCATCTTTTTGCTCAGCATCTTTGAACCACAACTAAAACAAGATTCCGATGTTACCGTGGACACCGAGACCATTATTATATCGCGTGCTATAGAAAAAAGTATATGGTACGTTTTTTCGTATTTTTTCCACCATTCTAAATTGGAAAAATAAGGTAAAATGTCATCATCTTCTTCATAAGAATTTAAATATAACGATAGTTACTGAGTTGGTAGGAAAGATTGTTTTTATTTTTTCCTTTGGAGTAAGCTAGCAGCATGTAATAATTTGGACATAATACCAGAGCTACTACTATCAACTTGAACGGTCGTACCGGATCGGGCCGATACAACTCGTTTTTCATACAAAATTATTAAATAATCTAAAATATCTCTAATATCTACTTTTAAGTTACTTACATCAACATTCATATTTTCATAAAAATTATCTAACAATATGCACACACCATCTAATTTAATCTTCGGATAAAAAATTAGAAGCCAAACAATATAAAGAGGTATTTCACTCCAATATTTTTAAAATTTTGTTTCCATTTTGGAAACAACATAATCAAAACCAGGAACAGTTCTATATTTACAAAATAAATAAGACATGTTAATAATTTCTGTTAGCGCTAAAGGAGAAGTTGGATAATAAACTCCAGATAAAATACGATCGAGTAGCATTGTAAAATAATTCTAAAAATTCATAAATAGAAATAACAATTAACCAATAATTTTCAGTAACTTGATCATCAAAACTGGGATTAACATTACAATAATGGGTAATGACATCCTTAAATCTAATACAAGATTTAAACATTAAATAAGTAGAATGCCATCTATGTGGTGCATCCTTAACAAATCTTCTAAAAGTTCTACCATATTGTGCACATAAAATATTAAAAGCTTGTTGTCTACTTGCAGAAGTCATGTTCATACTTTGTAGACATAATCTAAGAGTTTCTAAATTTACATAAAAAAATTTGAACACATTCTTGTACAACTAAATTAATAACATGACAAGCACATCTAACATGAAAAAGTCGTCCTTCTACTATAGGCAAAAATTATGAACATAAAATATTAATACAAGAAGTGTTATTACTAACATTATCAAAAGAAATAGAAAATATTTTTATTGTGAATATCATATTCACATAAAAATTGCATGATAGAGCCACCGATTACAGAACCGGTATATAAAAATTCTAAAGGACATAGACAAATAATTCATTTTTGCAACATCTACTTTGGATCTATATAATGTGCCATGATACAAATAAAAGCACAATTTTGTTTTGTAGTCCATATATCAAAAGTTAGAGCCAACTTACTAACATTTATTGCTTCAAAGCTATCATTTCCTTTTGAAAGATTTTGATAGCCTTCGTTCTAGTAGTCGATTTAGAAACTTTAGTAAAACATGGGTTAAGAGTAGTACTTGCATACTTATAATATCGACCAGTATCACCGATTGTGAAAGGTTGTTCATCACAAATAAGAAATTTGGTTAACTCAGTTTTGTTACGAATATCAGAATAAGTGAAATTACCTACAGAAGATCCTTCAAGACCGATACTTATCTGTGACTGTCAAGCTTGCAGTGTGTCCTCACCATATATAACAAGTGTCATAGTGTCTTCTCAATGTGTCCGTGCCCTCATTCTTTTTCCATTTAAATATTTTCTTACATTTCTGACACTGTGCACGTTTAGCAATTGGTTTTTGATTTTTGGGATCTAAAACAGGCGCGTCCTCACTATCAGTGACATATATATATTTTTTCAAAATATTGTGATACAACTAGTTTTTTCCTATTTACAACATTTGTAGCTATATTTCTAACTTCAGGAGGTGACATTTGTGTCGGTCGCACAAAATCATGAATAAGATTTTTTTCAAATAAATCAGCGTAGTAAGCAAAATTTTGTTCTGAATTACCTCCGTAAGGTGGTTAGAACCACTAGCGTCCATATTTTAGAAATTAATTTTTTAGTAAAAGAAGGAAGAAGAGAAAATAATATTATCTACCAAAAAGAAAGAGAGAAAGAAATTAAAAAATCAAAAATCAAAAAAATTATATTCTCTAAAATTAAAATTACTTGGAACGTGAAATTGAGGGAAGAGATGTTGAACTTCAAAAAATTTCGCAGAAGTTGAAGTCTCAAGAACACTGCACTTCGACCTCTAGAAAGTTGCACTTCAAAATCCATAAACTTGTTATTCAATCTTCAGAAAATTGCTTAGCCTGTATATTTTGTAAGATAGAAAAGAAATGATTGTGTATAATTTTCATAAATTTTAGTCTATTTATAGATTTTTTTCGGGTACAAAATGACCTATTTTACCTTAAAAAATTGTTGTTATAAGGGTATTTTTTATCATTTAAAACAAAATGACCAAAATATCCTCTAAACGGTCAAAAAATGGCTATAAAAATGAGGGTAAAATGGTCTTTTGGCCCTCCCAATGGTCAAAAAAACCAAAAAAATGATGAACCGGGCCGATCGGGTTCAGCGGGTTTGACCGGCCTGGACCCACGGTCAAACCGGGCCGGCCGGGCTTACGGGTTTGGAGCTTGAACTCAGCCCAAACCCAATACGAGTGAGGGCCAGGCCGGGCCGGGTCGTTGACCGGGCTCGGGCTGACCCAGACCGATTTTGATCGGACCGGGCCCGAGCCAGGAGCCAAGAAAGTTTGAGTTGTGGGTTATTGGTGAAGCCGATGTGAAGAATTTTTCTGATATTTATATCCAAGATTTTAATTTTATTTTTGATCGAATTAAATCGGATTTTTGATCAGGATTTGGATTTGAATTTGTTGAGAATCCTATCGGGATTGCTGAATTTTTTTTTGGAAAAGATTTGCTAAAGATTTGAGGAAGATTGGGTTTAAGAATCCTAATGAGAGTAAAGTCTCTGTTTCACGTCGAGAAAAAGCAAGGGTCGGGGCTCGGCCCTGTTTGGGGGAAGAGGGAACAGTGATTTGCACTGTTCCATATTGGTTTTTTGTTGGTTCTAATAAGAATATATATAACCATATATATATGTGTGTGTGTGTATATATACATGCATGTATTCCTAGTATGCCAAAAATATAATAATTTAAAATAAACTATTATAAATAGTAACAATATATTTATGTACTGAAAGAACCATTTTACTATACTAGTAAATGCACGTGCTTTGCACGTATAATAATGTATAATAAGAATATTATCCAATTATAGTTAAATATTTCTTCTAACTCATGTGGTTAAGGTGTAAGGTATTTTTCTTGTTCGATTGAGTTCGATTCTTATATGTTGATTATTTTTTTACTTTTTTCAACAATTTTTTACATAATTTATTTAAAAAAATAAAATGGACCGTGATATAATGACGTCTTAGATGACTCACTTTTGAGCCATTTTGAAGCCTCATTATATAGTTTTAGTATATTAGCATAAATTTTATAACAAATAAGATTTTATTTAAACACTACTTAATATCACAAATCTATAAAATCCTATAATAAAAATCCTAATTTTCTATACATAGGGAATCTACCTTTCATCTATACTAAGGAAAATAATCCTAGTAAAATCTAAATATTTGTAACCTAAAATTTAAAAATATATAAATATTTATTTAGTATAACATATCCCATAATATGTCATAGTAAAAATCAATTTTCAATATAAATCAAATATGACCAAAATGATTGATTAAAATAAACCAATATTAAAATAAATAAAAATACTTCCTAGTTTTTTAGAGGGTTTACCGCTAATGGGCTAGTTATGGCACATGACTGCACCAGCAATGCCATACTTTCTAGTCATCCTACATAGCAAAAGTTAGCCATGACTAAGACCATTTGTCTAGAAAAATATATCTTTAAAATAGTAAAATCCAACAATAATTACATAAGCAAATATAAAAGAAAAAATTCCTTAAAAGTTGGGGGTTTACATCTTACCTAACTTACAAGAATTTCGTCCTCGAAATTAAGAAATAAATAGTGTAGGCAAGTTTGAGAAGGTACAATGACTTTTCCATAAGAAAACGCGAACAAAGCGTTGGAGATGGAAACGATGTACAAAGAAATAGGCAATTTAGGAAATCTTAATTTAGATAACAAGGAAAATAAAATCACGGATATGGTTTTGGTAGTGAATGAGGGTCGCTCAAAAATAAAGGAATAAGGGTTAAGTGAATCAAGACGAGAATAAGTAGAGACTCGAGAGACGTGGTTCTTTGAGAGAAACTTAGTCTTCTAGATTCGGGTCCGGTCAAGGGAACGGTTCTAATCATTTTCGAGTTTAAAATAATTAAAAGGTCATGATATTAGATCTATGATCGAGGAAAAGGACGAGTAACTCGAGACTATGGCATAGTCATATGGCTTAGTCGATGGCTAACTATACTTGTATACATCCAACTATCATGGCCGTAGGTGGTATGGTAACCTAAGTGGGATACTCTGTGCCTATCTATCCTCATGCACGAACGTTTGTTTTAAAATAGGTGAAAACAATAAATGGTTCAAGGGAGATGCGATCGAACACAAATACGGGTTCAAAGGCGATTGAGTAGTCCAAATGGAGTAGTCAAGGCAATTGCGGATGAGATCCTAGCGGGCAAGTATATTTGTCCAATAAGCTAAGTCAACTATATCTCAATCCTACGTAGAATAGTCATACGAAGAGCGAACCAAGTGTAATAAGGTTGATCAGACCATAATAAACCGATTCTAAATAGGCAATATATTAGTAGGTGCACCCAATAAAACATATATATATATATATATATATATATATATATATATATATATATATATATATATATATATCCTGAACAAGCTCAATAAAAGAGTCTGCTTGCAAAACTAGGCTATAGTAGCAGCGTTTGTCAAGATAGTCCAAATGTAGGTACGTGAGATTATGATGAGAGAAGTATAAATAGTTCAAGCTTCTTAACAATCCAAGTCTCATCCGGGGCCTGTGCATATACAGTCGTCCTACTGTCTTCTTGTCTAAGGCTTTGGCTGACCAAATAGGGTATGGTCCTCTAAAACTCTATAGTATAGGTAATCCTCTTTAATGGGCCATAAGGATAAAGGAAATGTTAGGTCGTGAGGCATTTCTACCCAACTTAAAAGAGTTCAACTGAGGGTCCGATTAAACAATGAAACATATATACCTAGTACGAGTCATATCCGAACCTATAGCAAGCATGAAAGAAAAAGATAAGGTTTACAGTAGAAAGGGATTAAACAAGATATAAATCAAAGTAGTCAAGCGAGAGTTCGGAAATTGAATCAAGAAAGGAGGTCAAGTGTGTGGATGAGATTCCTAGACTCTAATCTTATATGCAGGCCTGTTCGATACATTAACGTAACCGAAACGACTAACTCGACCTGCATGGGACACCACAAAAATATGTAACGTCCTAGTCACAAAATACGTAGGACAAGGTACATATATATGCCCGCCGTATAATAAATATACGTAAGCTGTAAAATGCAGTAAACCATGACAACTAATCTCATCCACAAATAAGATAATAATATTTTATAAAATCACCTTTGAATTTGTCATTTTGTACAAACGTTGGGCGAAGACAAATCCACTACTAACTATTTAAATGAGAAAAAATACAAGGAAATAATTTGTAAAGAGTAGCAAAGACAACCCAAGAGCAATCATCTTCGAAGGAATGGAGAAGATCATGGCCTTGGCTAGAATACATGTGGAAAGTCACAAAAATGCACACCTGGAGAGATCACCAGGTCCTCAGAGGGACGTAACAAGATACATAATATCATGCTATATAAACTGTCAGAATAGATAAATAATATGCAAAAGACTCACTACACCAAAATAGGAGATTGCCAACGGTTATAACCGTGACAAATTTTTTTGTCACGGTAATAACCGTGACAAATTTTTGTAACGAATTTCGTAACGGTTATAACCGTCACAAAATTAATTTTTGTAACGAATTTCGTAACGTTAATAACCGTGACTAAATTTATCACTCTTTTTGAATCCCTATAAGAAGCCATGCTAAATGGTAAAACAACAAGAGCCTGTATCACAAATTTTTGGATCAGATTATTTGAATACCTGTAAGAAGCCATGCTAAATGCACCATACTTGAAAGAACGAGCACAATCAGTGACTTCATCGTAGTGTACATAAGATTACCAACAATAGAATATATACCATCAGAAACAATCAAGAAGTAGAAAAGCATAAGACTGCTACGAAGACAAGAGTATATATCAACAACAAAATTCAATGCACCACACTTGAAAGAACGAGCGCAATTATTGACTTCATCGTAGTGTACATAAGATTACCAATCCTTCAGTTTATCACTCTCTTTCAATGCACCACAAAGGGGTTTACATTCAGAACTTGTAGAAATATATGCACAAGCCTATATTGCAAATTTAGTTATGTACAGTAATTTTATATGAGCAAAACAATCTGATCAGTGTGTTTCAGCTGAAGGATTGGTAGAGATTTCTGAAGAAAATCCACTATGATCGCTACATCATCAAATGCAAGGCACCAACAGCAAACCTCGCTGCCTTGTGAGCCTCGACAATCTTCTCTACGGACGGCTGATAATTGGGATCATACTTATAGGAGGGAGCAGCTGGGATTGTAGGAGCAACATGATTCCCGATGCTACCAAAATCATAATTCATAGATGGTGATGAGTAGTTTGAGACAGAAGGAGCTAGTAGGTGTAAGTTGTAGCATCAGTTGCACCATAGTAGTAGGAAGGCTGGTGAGTTAGAGCTGCAGGGAAGGTAGTCTCATGAAAGCTTGGGTAAGACTGGAAATTAGGGTATGAGTAGAGAGGGGGAGGAGGAGAAGGAGGGGTAGAATTTTTTGGATGGTAGCTTTGAGGTACAGATGGCTAGTTATTGGAGTAGGACTGGCGGTGGTAAGCTTGAGGGTAGAAAGAGATATCTGGACTGTTAGATGGTGGAATCTGCTGATAATCACCGGGAGGGTAATCGGTGCCTGGGTAAGAGGAAGGTGATATAGGTGGCTGCGACGAACCATAGTGGTTCACCCTATCAAAAGGTTGAGATGACTGGTTAGCACCTGGATGCTTAGTTGTGAAGCTTCCACTTCGTCCCAGATTCATCCTGTGTGAGTATGCTTAGTTGTGAAGCTTCCACTTCACTATAATGAAAAATAACTGGAAACACATTAATGAACCTTAAACAAGTTCCAAGAGAACAAAGTATTCATTATTAAACATTGCCATTGATAATTTAATATTCATCATCACTTTTAGAGAAAAACCTGCATCCTTGACAGCATCAAAGGCTTCCCTAACATCATTCAATGCTTCGGAGGAGACAACATTCATGACAAACAACCCGGTGAAGAAGAGTACTACCATTTCTTTCTTGAGCTCGCGCTCTGCGGATCGCTTTCGGATGCAATCAAAACTTGCGACCCTTTTCAAGAAGATAGCTTATTGGACTGTCTCAGTACCCTACCCTGCCATGTACCTGCTGGATTTGGATTTTAGTAGACTTGCATTGAGCTCCCTTGTCACGCCCCAGTACCAGAATACTGAGACGGACTAGGCCAGCTATTCCATATGAGGTATATAAACATTATACGACGATCGTGGCTGTCAAGAGACTAGGGGGTGCATGCTACAATCAAGTCTCCTATGGTCCCACAGAGCATCTATGTTTCAATCAATCAAAATAAGAAGCAGTAAATAATGATAATATAAGACAAAGCAGTAAGGCATCCCCGATGCTTCATCAAAATGATTCATGAGCCTAGCTATACAAAATGACAAGCTAGTACCGAGAGTCAATAGTACATAACCATAGTCAGCGGCAGTCTGATTTAATTATAATTATGTAAGGAACTAAATGTCCAGAACTGTCGGCTAAACAGGTGCCGGTGGCTAAACGCCAAGTACAAAATAGAAGATATCAGAGCGTTGAAAAAGAAACCCACTCATGGTCCTTGGTGTCCATACTTCTGGTGTGCACCATTGTTCGGGTAGAAGGCTGGATCCTCTGGCGCTGCTATGAGATCTGGCCAAACAAAACCAGCGGGGTCAGGCCCCGAATAGCAAGTACCACAAGAAAGCACAAAAGAGTGAGATAAAACCCAATGAGTAAAATAAGACCTGATTCACGAGTTATAGGCTTATACCATATCATCGAGACAATACGATACCCTTACAACCAAAAAAGGACAAACGGTGCCAATATCATGCCGAGATAAGATATATCCTATAACCATAGGAAGGTGAAGGGCTTCTGATCGCGACTTCGGTCCATAGTCTATTGCAGCACAATAGCCCAACCTAACAACCAAACAAGGACATGGGTTGGACCACGCACCACGATAGTCCATGTTCCTCAGTTGGTAACAGAAGAAAACATGTCATAAATAAGTCGGCTTACAAGCGACCAATCAATCCTACAGCTTTCTATGATTTGCCTGGGTTATTCCAGTAATACAATATAGGAATCCTCAGAACGTGTCAACCCAGCAGGGCTAGCCAATCCATTATAAATATACATATACGCGTAGTACTTTGATTATGCACCGGTCCTCCGTAAAGGCCACCGTGCTAAAACATATAACACATAGCATGTAGGAGTCGGATATAGTCATCCGCTATAGGCGAATGAAACCATATCCGTGACGGATAACCCGACACGTCAGGACTGGACCTGGGGTGGCTAGTATGGCACGATCTCAGGATTCTTTCCACCCAATGCATCTACCAAGTTAAGTTGCTTAGATTAACCCTATCTTAATATTAGAATTACATATCGTGGTCATATAGTCATCCTCCTATATGTCGTACCATAGTACGTGTACCCTAAGTATGAATCCACATCGGCTCAAGGAGTCCCAAATCTAGATCCATGCTTCGTGTAATGCATCAAACAACAATCAATATACTACGACGCTATTACTGACCAATTACCATGACTGTGCTGGAAGGTACACATGTATTGACATATAACACGAATGATCACTTAGCACGTAGAGTCACATCTCAGTGCACACAATAAATAGAACCGTAGTGCATACTAATATAATATCTCAATACACACTTAGAATAGGTACCAGCACGTATACAGGTAATCAGGTCAGGAACATGGTCAAGTCAGGAAGTCACATGGATCCCTCGTGACATAAAAGTCACATATGAATTCTGGTTAAAGTGAGACATAAAGATTCTTGAAGCCAAGACAAAGATCTACAACTTTCATGTTGGGAGTTAGGAGAAATTCTGGCCACAAATCAGCCAAATAGGACATAAAACAGCCAAAAACAGCCAAAATAGGCACTATACGGCACTATGCAAGCCATATGGCACTATTCATCCATGCGGCACTATACAAGCCTGCGATACTATACAAGCCTGCGGTACTATGCAAGCTATGCGGCACTATACAAGCCATGCGATACTGACACTATGCGACCAGCACCATGTATCCATGTGGATTGGTACTATACGGCCATCACTATGCATCAATACGGATTGACACTATACGGCCAGCACTATGCATCAATACGGATTGACACTATACGGCCAGCACTATACATCCATGCGGACTGACACTATGCGGTCAGCACTATGCATTCATGCGGACTGACACTATGCGTCCAGCACTATGGAGCGATGCGGACTGGCACTATGCGGCCAGCACTAGGCATCCATGCGGACTGACACTATGCAGCCAGCACTATACATCCATACGGACTGACACTATGCGGCCAGCACTATACATTCATGCGGACTGACACTATACAGCCAGCACTATTCATCGTCCCTGCCAGAACCAGGACAGATGAATATAGAAGATGTCCAAATCTCAATTGGCCATAACTTCCTTAAAACAAGTCAAAATTCGACGGTTCAAAAACCAAAATTGGGTAGAATGAGATTTCCTACAACATAGGACCATTAGCTTTCGAAAACAACCAAGTTTGATAGATCAAAACCATGAAAATCCATAAAATCCTAGTTTTAGAAACTTAGATCTACACAAAATTAACCATTAAAATCAAAAACTCTAAGAACTAAACTTGTAGAGAATGAAAAGAAGAACAATATAGACAAATAATATCAAAGAAAAAAAAATTAAGAATGAAAAATACAAGAATCTCTCCATTTGGTGCAAGGTGTACTTGCCTAAATGTTGGTTGGAGGAAATGAAATAAAAAGTGAATGAGGAGAGAGAGAGGGGAAGAGAATATATATATATGGGTTGGGTTGACTCAAAGAAACCCGAACCTTAAGCATGCTCTTAACCATATGACTAATGACATGTTAAATGCTTCATGCAACAATTAAATAATTAATCAAATTAATTAAATAAATAAAACCCTAACCACAACACGGTCCAGAAATCCTATCATCGAAATAGTGAACCACGCCTACAACCAAACAAGGACAAGGGGTAGCACACTATTCTGCGACGAGATACTGTTTCATGCCATGGCCAGGTGCAAATACAGGATACATGCAATAAAGATACAGGTGCCAGATACCATATACAAAAAAATCAAAAATTTACGTATTCCAGGAACGGGGAGTGACATCTCTACCCTCCTTAGAAAAATTTCGTCCTCGAAATTTTGTTAAGGCTAGTCGAGCGCCCTCTTAGATCACGAAATACACTCATGACATATAGCAAGCACAATTATCAAACAACACATGGCCCATAAACAGATTACGAAAGAAAGAATAATTAAGTAAAAGCACAAACAATAATCATGCCCTAGAAGGAAAGTGATCGGAGACATACGAATAAAATATGCCTCCCGAGTCAGTTGGGTAAAAATTTATCCTCGAGGTCCTACACTGACTTCCAAAGTGGACAAGGGTCAACGCTTGAGATAAGTCGGTACCAATGACTTAATCAAGAACGAGACTCTGTCCAGGACATACCCTCGTAATCAAGACACACGATGAATATCACGTATCACATGATACGAGAGCAGATGAGTGAGGCGAGAAAGTCATCTTCACTCTTCGAATATAGAACTCAAGGAATTATAATAAATAATACTCAAAACTTACCCATAATCTGACCGCCTTCGGCCAACCTCTGCTCTAATACTCAAAATTCTATTTACCTTTGCCCCTACTGGACTCTCTGCTGTTGCCTTCCCTGGCCCTGCTGCTGCGGCCCTGCCTAATGTGGTCCTACCTGATGTTGTGCTTGTCGGTACTGATGGAACTGGGGATTTCTAGGACCCTTACTTTGGTGTGCGTATTGATCGATAGAAGGTTAAACAGATTTAATACGTGTTCTAACCCTACATAGGAGGAAACTAGGGTTCACGAATTATACCTGCAGCGGAAAGAAGACAAGTAATTCCTGACAATCTCGAGTAGACGACCCCAAGATCTTCTGCACGTATTCCTTCCTCTAGTTGGACGTCGTGTGGGCGACGATCTCCCAACCTTTTCTTCTCCTTGGCAGCCCTCTTTTTATCTCCTTACGTGAATCACGAATTTAGAGAAAGTATTTGATTTTCTGATCAGTAATCTGACGGCCAGAGAATAGAGGATATATATAGGCTACGGCAGGGACCATGAGAAAAAATTAGGGTTAGGCCTCCTAACGGATCCGGATATCCCGTGTTCAGCCCGAACACATAATCCAGGCCCATTAACAATAGCTCGGTCCACTAATGAGCTATTGTTGCACTACCTTCCTAATCCCAAATTACGTTTGTGGGCTCCTTTTATTATATGCTTGTTTGGCTTCCCATGTTAAGATATCGTATGTCCGTCGATCAAATTAAGTTACTGACAACTATATTGATTCGACATCCTTTATCCTTAAGTAGTACCGCTCAACTTTATTTGTCATGTCGGATATAATCCACCTGCAGGGTTTATATGACAATCCTTATGAGCTCCTTAAGGGGACATCATCAACCCGATATATCGGGACATGGATTCTATTTATAATCAACAGCCCATCATACATACAATGTTATTACCCAATTCATAGAGGTTGTTGATCCATAATGAATCTCACTCTTTTATGAGTCAAAGTAATGCACACTGCATATATATATCTGTTATTATATCCGGATTAAGAGCACAAGCTTCCATAATAACAGAGGTTTTTGTTCTCTTATGTAGTCAGTACAAAGAGAACAACCTCAAGTGGTCCTGTTCAATATACACAAAGTGTACTAGTGTAAACCTATAGTCAAGATAGACTAATACCAGATTATACTACAACCTTTCCAATAGATTGTCCAAGTCCATCTAGGTTGTGAACTATTTATATACTCCATAGGGAACTGATAATATGATCTTCTGTGTGACACCACACACCATATTATCTACAATATAGAATATCAGACATTTGTATTAACACTTGCAACAAATACAATATGCAAACATTTGCCCATATGATTCTCATTCAAAATTTAAGGAAATAAGGTTACTATAAAAGTGATACTTTTAGTATATAACCCTAACAATCTCCCACTTTTACTCAAAGCATTGTATTTCAGTATACTGTTACAAATCTCCCACTTATACTTAAAGCCATGCTGCTACATATCTGACTCCTATTCCCTCAACATGACTATCAAAAGCCTTAGCTGGTAAGCTCTTTGTAAAGGGATCAGCTAGGTTGTCGGCTGATGCTATCTTGATCACAGTAACTTTTTCTTTCTTTATAAAATCTCGTATTAGGTGGTACTTGCGCTCAATGTGTTTGCCTGTCTTATGGGCTCGTCGTTCCTTCGAGTTTGCAACTGCACTACTATTATCACAATAAAGTGTAATAGACTTATGTAAAGTAGGTACCACATCCAAGTCTAACAGAAAGTTTCTGAGCCAAACGGCTTCTTTGGCTGCCTCAGAGGCTGCCACATACTCGACTTCTATGGTGGAATCAGCAATACATTTTTGCTTGATACTCCTCCACACAATGGCTCCACCTCCCAAAGTAAACACATAACCTGAGGTAGATTTTCTTGAATCCCTATCTGACTAAAAATCTGAGTCTGTATACCCCAAGGGAACTAAACTATCTGCCTGGTAAACTAGCATATACTCTTTAGTCCTTTTCAGGTACTTCAAAATATACTTTACGGTAGTCCAGTGCTCTTGTCCTGGGTTAGACTGATATCTGCTGACTATGCCTACGGCAAAGCAGATGTCTGGTCTCGTACATAGCATTGCATACATTAAGCTTCCTACTGCTGAAGCATAAGGAACTGCCTTCATGTTCTCTATCTCTTTAGGTGTCCTCGGACACTGCTCCTTTGATAGAACAATTTCATGTCTAAAAGGTAAGAAACCTTTATTAGAATTTTGCATACTAAAACGAGTTAGTACAGTATCGATATAGGAAGCTTGGGATAAGCCCAACATCCTTTTCTTACGATCTCGTAGAACTTTGATCCCAAGGAAGTGACCTACTTCTCCCAAGTCCTTCATATCAAACTGTTTGGATAACCATACCCTTACATCAGATAACACCTTCACATTATTTCCAATGAGCAAGATGTCATCCACATAAAGTACTAGGAACACCACCACGTTTCCGTCACACTTTCTGTATACACATGATTCATCCAGACATTGATCAAATCCATAGGATTTTATCACCTGATCAAAACATATGTTCCAAGATCTGGAAGCTTGCTTAAATCCATAAATGGACTTCTTGAGCTTACAAACAAGATGCTCTTGGTCCTTTTCAATGAACCCGTCTGGTTGCTTTATATAGATGTCTTCCTCAAGACTTCCATTAAGAAAAGCTGTCTTGACATCCATTTGCCAAATCTCATAATCGAGATGAGCTGCAATAGATAAAAGAATCTGAATAGACTTAAGCATGGCTACAAGAAAAAAGTTTCTTCATAATCGATACCCTCTCTTTGAGTAAAATCTTTTGTTACAAGCCGAGCTTTAAAGGTTTCAACCTTACCGTTTGATCCTCTTTTTCTCTTATAGACCCACTTGCATCCAATGGCTTTTACACCAACGGGTGGTTCTACAAGCTCCCATACCTGATTAGAATCCATAGATTCTATTTCAGATATCATTGCTTTTTGCTAAGACTCTGCATCTTTATCTTGGAGTGCTTCATTATAGGTACATGGATCATAATCTTTTTCCTCAGGGACGAAGTCTGACGACTCTCCCAAAAACATATATCTATCAGGTTGTATCATAACCCTCCCACTACGATGAGGCACTATCGGTTGTGGTGTAACATTTGTGACACGTTGTGTAGTTATTTGTGGTTCATCCTCTTGTACTATTGGTACTGAAGTACTTGGTGTCTCACGTCTCAGTTCTTCTAGAACAACTCTACTTGTGGGTTTATGGTTCATCACATAGTTTTCCTCTAAGATTCGGGCATTGGTTCTAACAATGACCTTCTGATCCTTAGGACTATAAAATAAACCTCCTTTCGTTCCTCTTGGATAGCCTACAAACAAGCGTACTTCTGTACGAGATTCCAACTTATCTACTTTTTTATTCAGCACATGTGCTGGACTACCCCAAATGCGAACATATTTCAGACTAGGCTTACGCCCAATCCACAGCTCTGTGGGAGTAAGAGGTACTGACTTAGAAGGAACCAAGTTCAAAATATAAGCTGCAGTCTCTAAGGCGTATCCCCAAAACGAATCTGGCAAATCCGAATAACTCATCATTGATCTAACCATCTCCATAAGAGTTCTATTCCTTCTTTCGGCTACACCATTCTGCTAGGGAGTTCCAGGTGCAGTCAATTAGGATGCAATCCCAGCCTCTGATAAATAATCCCTAAACTCTCCAAAGAGGTACTCTCTACCATGATCTGATCAAAATGACTTGATACATTTTCCATGACGTTTCTCCGTTTCAGCCTTGTACTCTTTGAATTTCTCAAAGCACTCAGACTTACGGCGCATCAAATAAATATATCCATATCTTAAATAATCGTCAATAAATATGACAAAATATTCAAAGCCACCTCTAGCTTGGATAGTCGTGGGTCCACACAAATCAGAATGAACCAATTCCAACACATCTTTGGCCCTATACCCCTTCGCCGTAAAAGGCCTTTTGGTTATTTTACCTTCCAAGCAGGATTCACAGACTGGTAGTGCCTCCACTTCCAATGAACTCAAAGGTCCATCTTCAACCAGTCTTTGAATCCTTCTTAGGTTAATATGCCCCAATCGCAAGTGCCAAAGATATGTTTGGTTCAAACAAGAAGGTTCTTTTCTCTTATTTAAGTTAGATGACATATTATTCATTTCTATAAGTTGCACTGTGGGCGAAATAGGATTAATGACATACAGATTATCAACCAATACACTAGAACAGATAAAATGTTTATTCTTTCTAATAACAATATTGTCATTAAAATAAACTGAATATCCATCCTTAACTAACATAGAAACAGAAACTAAATTCCTTCTAAGTGAAGGTACATAAAGACAATCTCTCAATGTCAAAGACTTATTTTACCAAAAGATAAAGTAACATCTCCTAATGCAACGATCGATACTTTTGTAGCATCATCCATAAACAAGCATATCTCTCCATCACTGAGCCGTCTGGTTTCCTGGAACCCCTACAATGTATTACAGACATGATCAGTGGCTCCTGTATCTACACACCAGGTGCCGGTAGATAACACCGCTAAACATGTTTCAACTACTAGTAAATGAGATATACCTTCTTTGTTCCCTTGTTTGAGAAGTGGACAATCAGTCTTCCAATGTCCTGACCCTTTGCACTTGAAATATTTGCCTTTCGACTTTTTTATCGCGCCTTGAGGTCCTATGCCCTTCTTTACTGAGTTTGCCTATTTCTGAATGTTATTCTTCTTCTTACCGCCTTTTGGCTTAGAAGTAGAAGCCTTTTCAGAAACAAAAACATGACCACTCTGCCTAAAGAGAGATTCAGCATCCTGTAGCTCTTTTGTAAGTTCTGCCAAACTATACAATCTTTTGTTCATGTTATAATTAAGGCAGAAATTGTCAAAACTTTTAGACAGAGTTCTAAGAATGATATCGACCTGGGATTCCCTATCGATTTCAGCTCCAAGGATCTCCATCTCATTCAGATGACCCATCATCTTGAGAACATGATCCCTTACTGGTGTACCCTCAGCCATTTTTGTATTCATCAAACATTTCATAACAAACTGCCTAGCTGCTCTACTCTGATGTCCGAAGAGTTCCTTGAGGTTATACATCATGTCATAAGCTGTGGCCATGGCCTGATGCTGATGTTGCAGTACATTTGACATAGATGCCAGAATGTAATACCGCGCCATCTCATCTGTCTTTTTCTACTTCTTATAAGCCTCTTTGACCTCTTCATCAGAGTTAGCATCAGGCTTAGGTGGGCATTCCTCAACAAGTACATATTTGTACTCCTCAGCAGTCAGAACAATGTCTAAATTACGTTTCCAGTCAATATAATTTGGTCTAGTAAGTTTGTTTTCTTTAAGAATCACCATAAGTGGACTGAAAGGACCCATTTTTGAAATCCTGAAAATCACATAAATAAAATTATGTAGGACAAAAAAACTTTTTGAATTAACTAAATATTGATTCCTTCAAAACAATAATAAGAAATTCACCAACACCTTGAACACCATGAATTTAGCATGCCACGATAGTGTGGACGTATACAAGTTCAACTTTATTCAAGTAGGTTTTTTTTATTAATTTTACTATCATGTCAACATAACTTTATGACAAATAAAATTAATATGCTGGTCTTGCTCTGGTCATACAAATAATAGCAGTGACTCCGATGGGGAGGATACCATTACTTGTATCTAAGTGTATACCATTACTTAATACTAAGTCCATTACCTTGTAATGAGTTCCTTCAGATGGAGAAGTGAACACATACTAGGTAAATTTCTACAATTATCCCGAAGAAAGTTTGTACTGGTGATCCATAATTATACTCATCCGATATGGAGGAAAGCACTAAAGCCAACGCGCAAGTATAATTACATCACCTACAAACCAGTAATGGAGACCATAGGATTTATACTAAATAAATATCCTCTCCCACTTAGTTATTTAACAATAGAGGTTTTTCTACTAGTTGATATTATGTCCATGTTGTCCATTATTAATGTAGGCTTAGTTTTTCAAAAAAACATCTACACAATAATAAACATGCATAATCAGAAAAAAGTAAAATAACAAAAATAAGAGAAAATATCCAACTATTATGGTCATTGTTGCTGCTCCGTCCTCAACTATCCGAATCCAAAAACTGGCTGTCGATTCCTTCATCGAAAATTATCTGTCTGCCTCTGGACTGCTTAAAACTAGCATCTCATCCGACGTCAGAAACAGCCACCACCGCCATCACGATTGATCAAAAATAATTAAAATTACATCAATCATATGCCTTCCGAAGAAGTTCACACATAATCTAGATTGAAAATTTAAAATAATAAGTACGATCAACCCTCGTGATTTTAATTACATCCACAGCAATAACAACATCCATGACATGTCCGTGGTTCAAACAACAAAATCAAAAACATATATTGGACCATAATAGTTGGATCAAAAACATGCATTGTCTTCTACCGAATATTACACAGCGCAAGTTTTATTGGACAACATGGACGTATCAATCAATACGTAGATCCAAAATGGCTTTGATACCAATTGATGGAACTGGGGATTTCCAGGACCCTTACTTTGGTGTGCGTATTGATCGATAGAAGGTTAAACAGATTTAATACGTGTTCTAACCCTACATAGCCGGAAACTAGGGTTCACAAATTATACCTGCAGCGAAAAGAAGACAAGTAATTCCTGACAATCTCGAGTGGACGACCCCAAGATCTTCTGTACGTATTCCTTCCTCGAGTTGGACGTCGTGTGGGCGACGATCTTCCAACCTTTTCTTCTCCTTGGCAGCCCTCTATTTCTCTCCTTACGTGAATCATAAAATTAGAGAAAGTATTTGATTTTTTGATCAGTAATCTGGCGACCAGAGAATAGAGGATATATATAGGCTACGACCGGGACCATGAGGAGAAATTAGGGTTAGGCCTCCTAACGAATCTGGATATATCGTGTTCAGCCCGAACACACAATCCAGGCCCATTAACAATAGCTCGGTCCACTAATGAGCTATTGTTGGACTACCTCCCTAATCCCAAATTACGTTTGTGGGCTCCTTTTATTATATGCTCGTTGGGCTCCCCATGTTAAGATATCGTATGTCCGTCGATCAAATTAAGTTACTGACAACTATATTGATTCGACATCTTTTATCCTTAAGTAGTACCGCTCAACTTTATTTGTCATGTCGGATATAATCCACCTGCAGGGTATACATGACAATCCTTATGAGCTCCTTAAGGGGACATCATCAACCCGATATATCGGGACATGGATTCTATTTATAATCAACAGCCCATCATACATACAATGTTATTACCCAATTCATAGAGATTGTTGATCCATAATGAATCTCACTCTTTTATGAGTCAAAGTAATGCACACTGTATATACATGTCTGTTAGTATATCCGGATTAAGAGCACAAGCATCCATAATAACAGAGGTGTTTGTTCTCTTATGTAGTCAGTACAAAGAGAACAACCTCAAGTGGTCCTGTTCAATACACACAAAGTGTACTATTGTAAACCTATAGTCAAGATAGACTAATACCAGATTATACTACAACCTTTCCAATAGATTGTCCAAGTCCATCTAGGTTGTGAACTATTTATATACTCCATAGGGAACTGATAATATGATCTTCTGTGTGACACCACACACCATATTATCTACAATATAGAATATCAGACATTTGTATTAACACTTGCAACAACTACAATATGCAAACATTTGCCCATATGATTCTCATTCAAAATTTAAGAAAATAAGGTTACTACAAAAGTGATGCTTTTAGTATATAACCCTAACATGTACATCTAAGCTTGCGTCAGTAATGGGCGCTGGGCTAGTGGCCTCACTGCTAGTATTGGCCCTTGATACGGTGCTACCTCTGGAGCTGGCAACGTCGAAAACTGTTGACCTGGCCCTCATGGCCTCTGTATCTGTGGGCACGTAGCTATACGATGGTCTAAACCTCCTCACCTCAAGCACTACCCATTCGCTAACCGATATACTTCCCAAGTGTGCCCTCCCTTACCACAATAAGTGCAATCCACTGGTGCCTCCTGACGTTGTTGGTGCCTCGGTTGATGTCACTTCCCGTTCCCAGAATACGTATTTTAATGCATGTACTGCTTTAATATATTTATTTAATATTTATCATGTATTGTCCTGTAGTTAAATCCCTTTAATTTTATGTTAATTAATTTTCTGTAATTTTATTTCTGTATTTTAATTCCTGCAATGTTAAATCTGTATTTTACTTTCTGCCTTGCTTTGGGTTCGATTTGGTCTGGTTTAGCTTAGTTGGTTCATCCCAAACCCTCACCTACCACCACCCCTTCTATTTAAAGCCCATCCCCTTTTCTTTCTCTTCATTACTTCACCATTACTCTCCTTCTTCTTCCTCATAACTCTTTCACCAACCTAGGAAGAGCTAGACAAGTGCCAACTTGCTTCTTGATGGATCCCCGTTTTTATTGTTCCATCATCTTCCTTATTTGATTCAAAGTCTCTTTAGTACTTGGCATTTTCAATTTCCATGGCTTATTTGTTGTAGATCTAAGTTTGATGCATTTTCAGATTTCTTTGGTTTTGATCTAGTAAACTTAGTTATCTTCAAGTTTTGATGGTTCCATGTTGTAGAGAATTTCGTTCTACCCCATTTTGACCTATGGAAGTTCAGATTTGGGCTTAGAATGAAGGATTTATGGAGCTTGGAAGCAATGGCTTTCCATGGGTCTTCCTCTCGGACAATGGAGAAGAAGAACAGTACTGGCCACGTAGCGAAGCTTGACCACATGAGTCTTCATGCGGCAAGTCCCCTAACCGCATGGGTATTTTTGCCGCATGGGCATGGGCAATTCCAGCTGCATGAGTTCATTCGTTTGAGCCGCATGAGTTCATTCGTTTGAGCCGCATGAGACTGATTTCAATCCCAGCCGCATGGGCTTAGTCTGCCGCATGGGACTTATCAGCCGTATAAGTTCTTAGCTAGCCGCATATGCATTTAGTCCCAAAGCCGCATGGCGCTGATCATTCTCGGCCGCATGACGCTGCATGACCTCTTAGCCGCATATAGGGTTGCACTTATTCTTAGCCGCATGAATTTGGTTTTCTTTAGTCGCATATAGGCTTGTCCCATGTTCAGCCGCATGGGCGTATGGTACTTCGAGCCGCATGGGCGCATGTCATTTCGAGCCGCATGGGATTTGCTATCCCCTAGACGTATGGAATTTTCCCTGGCCGCATGGTCTCATTTTAACCATAGCCGCATGAGACCCCCCTTTAAGTTCTAGTCGCCTAAGGCTTGCAGGTTTGGCCGCATGGGACTGCTCATTTCCGGCCGCATGGAATCATCCTTGTCCGACCGCATGAGTTAAAATTTTCTTGGCCGCATGATTTCCTGGCCGTATGAACTCTGATTCTAAATGCTTTCTTGACTGATTCTTGTTCCAAAATAGCATTGATTGACATCTATTAACATTAATTTATTTCCTTGGCATTTATTAACAGTAATTATTGTCTAAACATTAAATAACATTATTGGTTATCTCGATTAATAATTGATCATGCGTTCCTAGTTGGAACTGAGAGACTGGCTAGTCGTCTTATTGAAATGAATGAATAAGACACGTTCATATTAACTATGAACTATTACAATCGACTGGCTAATCTCGAATATTGGCATACAGGCACATGCAGGCTTCAAAATTAATTAATTAATTATTTATTTATTTAGTATTTATCTATTTATCTTACAAAAATAGCATATGTACTTTATGGTCAAGGCATGGTTACTCGTGGTTAGTTTTGATTGTTGTATTACGCTATGTAAGACCTATAACCTAACCGCACTGGTATCGTTGTAGAGTTGTGCATATCGTACCCCGTACGAAAGTACTCATTCTGAATGACCATGATCCACGGCATGGGATTTCACCTAACATAGAGACTATTAAGTTAAATAAAATAATGATTGCATGGAGAGAATGGATTCCCGAGTTCTTACATGGCAGCCCTCTTTGGACTAGTAGTGCCCGACAGGCCGGTTGGTCCCTACAGATACTATAAATCTGTCATACGGGCAGGGAGCGGTATCTGGTTATATTATCTATTGTATATTGTATATTGATGACGGGCGTCCCGCTGGGACTCGTCTAATTCATGATTGGCGTAATTGATTGACTGGGTAAACCAGCCTTGCTTACACATAGTAAGAACTGAGAAATTTCTTTATTGCATAACTCCAGGATAACTTGGAAATCACAGTAGCAAGCCGTAGTAATTGAATGGCCGTTTAAATTCATTTGTTTATGTACTGTATCTACTCTGTTACCTAACTGAGATGATCAGAATGTCAGGACATGACGGGCCAACTTCTGTCCTTGTTTGGTTGGGAGGTTGGTTCGAAGTGTCGTGATGTTATGTGAATCCCAGTGGCAAGCAGAGATCTATTATTATATCCTCTTATTTACTGGTTTAATCCCTCATATCGTGCTTCCTTGCGGTACTTACTGTTAGAGGTCTAACCTCTCTGGTTTTGCATGGCCAGATTTAAAGCCGGTCCCCGAGGATCCAGCTTACTTCTACCTCCACGATGGTCAACACTAGAGGGATGATCGCAGGAGGACTCGAGTGGATTTTCTTACTTCTCTGCTCGTTTTGTTAAATACTTTATACTTTGTCGTTTGGCACCGACATGTTAGTCGGATTGTCTTGTACCTACTTTTGCATAATTGTAATTAAATCAGACTGCAGCTGATAACAATTGTGTATACTTTGCTACATCATCTGGTTATGTTTTGTAAAGTCAGATATTAAGAACATTTTGACAGAGCGTTTGGGACGCCTTACTGCTTTATCTTACATGTTCTCTATTTCTGTTCCTTGTTTGAATGATTGAGACAATAGATGTGAAGTGACCATAGTGAGACTTTTATGTAGTATGCACCCCCTCGTCTGGTTAGACAACATTGATCGTATTATACGGTATTTATCTACCCGTAATACGTAGCTGGCTGAGTCATTCCCCCGCTCTCCAGTATTCTGGTTCTGGGGCGTGACAAGGTTTTAGTGGTAGCCCATGCAGGTCTGATTTCAGACTTGTGGGGTGCTTTGATTTATAGGACATCTCAATCACACATGTTCCCCCTTGATCTCATGATTCGTTGTTCTCAATCCTAGCTTGACCTTCTCATATCCTTTGGCTTCATTGATCCTTCATGTCCGGTCGTTTGATTATTCTCTTGTCCCTTTTTTTAGGGGCACTTCGTCCGCGACTGTCAGAGCTGGACAACAACAACAAGAGCAACATGGACAACCTGACCATGTTGGTCAGCAACAAGGGCCAGTACTACCCCAAGAGGCTATTCAAGAAGAAGTGATAGTGGAAGCAGCAGCTGGATCGCAGTATCCGGATGTTCCACCGCCACCAACAGTTCCACCTACCACTGCAGAAATGGACACACCAGCCCTTCTGGAAATTATGAGAGGGATGATGGCCACTCAGCAACATCAGATGTTAGCCCAGCAGTGCATGCACGCTCAGTTACAAGAGCAGAACGTACTACTCAACCAAGGGTTGCAGACGGCATTGGAAAGAGGGGCGAGGCCAGATTCAGGAGCATCAACCAGATTTTACAAATACAACCCCCGCCGTTTCGAGGGCACGGAGGATGCCATCTCAGCAGATGCATGGCTTAAGGATATTGAGGCTATTTTGACAGCCGCTAAGGTGCCGGCAGAAGAACATGTGGATCAGGTGAAGTTGTTACTTCAGGATCTCGCACGTGATTGGTGGGAATCAGAGGAAGTAGGTATCAGACGTCCCGTTGCTTGGGACGATTTCACAGCAAGATTTAAGACAAAGTATTATGGAGTTCTGGCACAGTTTGAGCTACAACATAAGTTTATCAACCTCAAGCAGGCCGGCAAGACAGTAGATGCTTATGCAGCAGAGTTCTGCAGATTGAGTAGGTTTGCCACAGAGATGGTAGCAACGGAGCGCCAGAGGGCGATGAGGTTCTAGCAAGGGTTTTATCTTGAGCTCTTGCAATTGATAGAGGGGCACAACTACCAAACTTTTGACGAAGTGTTGACGGCAACCCGAAGGCATGAGATCAACATTCAGAGGATCACAGCTAGGACTGGGGGTCAGAAGAGATCTTACAGTCAGATTGAAGGAGGAGGGGGAGCAGCGCCCCGAACAACAGCACCATCCCCTGGCATTCGTATCCACGATGTGGCGATACGAGGGCCAGTACCACTACCCAGGCAGCAACAGAGAAAGAACCAGCAACCCCCAGCGGGCTGCACTTATTGTGGGAAGATATGGCACACTAGAGACGTGTGTCGGGCATTGAACGGGCTGTGTTTGATATGTGGAAATCCAGATCATCGGGTTACAACATGTCCCATAAATTCGAGGTCGGGAGGACCAGTACAGCAGTTTTCTGCTCTGCCAGCACCAGGGGCAGGACAGTATCGAGGACTAGAGATAGCAGTGAGACCGTTGGCCCAGCGTCCGTTAATGTCGCAGGCTCAGATGTTTCGGCAGCAAGGACCGCCGATGCAGCAACACCAACATAGACCACCCCAGCATCATCAAAGAAGGGGCCCGCAGCAGCACCAGGCTAGGCCGCAGCATGAAAACCAACAAGGAGGTCGAGGGCAGGCATTCACTCTGTCCTTGGAAGAGGCATTAGCATCGGGAGATATTGTGGCAGGTAACATTCTCGTCGCCTCATATCCCGCAGTAGTATTGTTTGATTCGGGAGCATCACATTCATTTATATCTGCACAATTTACGACACGGCTAGGAATGGAGTTCGAAGCATTGCCAGGGAGGTTGAATATACTCACTGGTAATGGGCTCGTAGGAGTTAGTAGAGTTATTCTAGCATGTAGTGTTGTAGTTTGTGGGCATTCTTTACCCGCCCAGTTGATAGAATTTCTTGTTGGAAATTTTGACGTTATCTTAGGCATGGACTGGCTGAAAGACAGTCATACGACAATAGATTGTCGTAGTGGGAGTGTATCTTTTGATATTCCAGGCATGAAGAGATTCACCTTAGTCAGATCAGAGGAAACTCAGCAAGAGCAGGGAGTAATAACGGCAATGGAAGAAGTTCAAGTTCTGAAGGTAGTTGATGAATTTCTAGATGTATTTTCCGAAGAACTTCCAGGGCTACCACCAGTTAGAGATATTGAGTTCAGCATAGAATTGGCACCTGGAACTAAACCGATATCAGATCAGGTTTACAGAATGGCAGATTCGGAGCAGGCCAAGGTATATCAGCACATAGAAGAATTGAAGGAGAAGAAATTCATCCAAGCTAGCATATCACCATGGGCAACACCAGTGGTACTTGTGGGAAAGAAGGATGGGTTATCCAGATTGTGCATTGATTACAAAAAGCTTAACGCGGCAACAGTAAAGAACAAGTATCCACTACCCAGGATCGACGACTTATTTGATCAGTTGAGCAAAGCTAGAATTTTCTCCAAGATAGATCTTCGTTCAGGGTATTATCAAGTGAGGGTTCGGAAGGAGGATATTCCCAAGACAGCATTCAGGTCAAAGTATGGGCATTGTGAATTCTTAGTAATGCCGTTTGGTTTGACCAATGCTCCAACAATATTCATGGATTTGATGAACCGCATCTTTATGCCATACTTAGATCAGTTTGTCGTTGTGTTTCTTGACGATATTCTCGTATACTCTGCTAGTGAGGAGGAGCATGAAGACCACCTCAGGAAAGTGTTACAGGTTCTGAGAGAGAACCAGTTGTATGTCAAGCTCAGCAAGTGTGAGTTTTGGTCGGATCATATTTCACTTTTGGGTCATATCATATCAGGAGCTAGAGTAGCAGTGGACCCCAAGAAGGTAGAAGCAGTAGAGAGTTGGCCAGTACCCAAGACCGTAGCTGATGTGCGGAGTTTCTTGGGATTGGCAGGATATTACCGGAGATTTGTATCAGATTTTGCAAGGCTTTCAGCACCCATGACCCGCTTGATACGGAAGGATGTGCCATTCATTTGGTCGGTAGAATGCCAGTCATCATTTGAGAATCTGAAACAGAAGTTGATATCAGCGCCTATTCTTACATTGGCAGTTGGACCCGGAGGTTTTACAGTATATTGTGATGCATCAGGTAAAGGACTTGGATGTGTCCTCATGCAGCATGGGAAGGTGATAGCGTATGCATCTAGGCAGCTTCGGGACCACGAGAAGAATTACCCAACTCATGACTTGGAGTTGGCGGCAGTAGTATTTACTTTGAAGCTATGGAGGTATTACTTATATGGTGATCGAGTGGATATGTACACGGACCATAAAAGTCTAAAGTACATCTTTACTCAGAAGGAGCTGAACATGAGGTAGAGAAGATGGTTAGAGTTGATCAAGGATTATGACGTGGAGCTTCAGTATCATCCAGGCAAGGCTAATGTGGTAGCAGACGCTCTCAGCAGACGAGGCGGCGCATTTATGTTGACAACACAGAAGCACATCTTAGAAGACCTTTAGGAGATGGACATCGAGGTTATACTTCCTAGTGATATAGGAGTTCTGGCGAGTCTACAAGTTCAATCTGACTTGGTAGACAGGATCAAGGTAGCTCAGGCACAAGACCCAAGAATTCAGAAGCTTAGGGCAGAATGTGAGTCAGGGCTCAGAAAAGAGATGCAAATCCATGAAGATGGTACACTTAGGTTTGGATCACGCCTATGTGTGCCTAGTGGAGATATCAGACAGGAAGTTATGACAGAAGCTCATAGTTCTTAATATTCTATACACCCTGGAGGGACCAAGATGTACCAAGATATCAAGCAGCACTTCTGGTGGAACGGGATGAAGAGGGAGATAGCTAGATTTATTTCCCGTTGCTTGGTATGTCAGTAAGTGAAGGCAGAACAGCAGAGGCCAGCTGGGTTATTGCAACCGCTTCCTATCCCGGAATGAAAGTGGGAGCATATCACAATGGACTTTGTGACCGGTTTACCAAGATCACCAAGTGGTAAAGATGCTATTTGGGTAATAGTGGATCGGCTTACAAAGGTGGCACACTTTCTTCCTTTCAGAGTAGGGCAATCTACAGAGAAGTTGGCGGAGTTATATATACAACAAATAGTCAGGCAGCATGGAGTCCCTGTCAGTATTGTGTCAGATAGAGATACCCGTTTTATATCACATTTCTGGAAAAGCTTACATCATAGTCTGGATACCAAGTTAAAATTTAGCACGGCTTACTATCCACAGACGGACGGGCAATCAGAAAGAACAATTCAGACTTTAGAAGATATGTTGCGAGCTTGCACCCTAAATTTTGGAGGATCTTGGGAGAGCCACCTGTACTTAGTCGAATTCTCATACAACAATAGTTATCAAGCCAGTATCCAGATGGCGCCATTTGAGGCACTATATGATAAGAAGTGTAGATCGCCACTAGCATAGGATGATATCGGGGAAAGGAAGATGTTAGGCCCGAAATTGTTGTTCAGACGGTTGAAGTGGTTAAAGGAATTAGAGAGCAACTTCGAGTTACGCAGGATCGGCATCGTCATTGGGCGGACCAGCATCGTAGGCCGCTAGAGTTTTTTGTTGGGGACCACGTGTTCTTACAGATCTCACCTACCCGTGGGATCATTAGATTTGGCATTCGTGGGAAGTTGAGTCCGCGATACGTAGGACCATTCGTTATCCTTGGTAGGGTAGGCGATGTTGCTTATCGTCTGTCCCTTCCACCTTCGTTACGAGAGGTGCATGACGTGTTTCATGTATCTCAATTGCGAAGGTATGTATCGGACCCCAGCCATATCCTTGATCATTCTGAGTTGGTTGTTGGTACCAACTTGTCTTATGAGGAGCAGCCGGTGTCCATTTTGGACCGAAGAGAGAAGATACTCAAGAACCGAACAATTAGCCTTGTCCGGGTTGCTTGGGGTCATCACTCATTAGGAGAGTCAACGTGGGAACGTGAGGATGATATCCGATCACGGTATCCACACCTGTTTGACTCACAAGGTATATTTCTCCCCGTGTACCTTGATTGTCTTAACCCCTCATGCTTGTCACCCCATGGATAGAACTACTTGATATCATAGATTGTTAATGTAGATATGTTAATATAGATATGTTATCTGCTAGTTAAATATTGAAGAATGATTGCTTGCTCAAAGTTTCTTGTACCTCGGTTAGCTTAGTTTTGATATTCCTATCCTGTTTGGATTTGAAATTCCGAGGACGGAATTTTTCTAAGGAGGGTAGAGATGTCACTTTCCGTTCCCAGAATACGTATTTTAATGCATGTACTACTTTAATATATTTATTTAATATTTATCATGTATTGTCCTGTAGTTAAATTCCTTTAATTTCATGTTAATTAATTTTCTGTAATTTTATTTCTGCATTTTAATTCCTGCAATCTTAAATCCGTATTTTACTTTCTGTCTTACTTTGGGTTCAGTTTGGTCTGGTTTAGCTTAGTTGGTTCATCCCAAACCCCCACCTACCACCACCCCTTCCATTTAAAGCCCATCCCCTTTTTTCTCTCTTCATTACTTCACCATTACTCTCCTTCTTCTTCCTCATAACTCTTTCACCAACCTAGGAAGAGCTAGGCAAGTGCCAACTTGCTTCTTGATGGATCCCCATTTTTATTGTTCCATCATCTTCCTTATTTGATTCTAAGTCTCTTTAGTACTTGGCGTTTTCAATTTCCATGGCTTATTTGTTGTAGATCTAAGTTTGATGCATTTTCGGATTTCTTAGGTTTTGATCTAGTAAACTTAGTTATCTTTAAGTTTTGATGGTTCCATGTTGTAGAGAATTTTGTTCTACCCCATTTTGACCTATGGAAGTTCAGATTTGGGCTTAGAATGAAGGATTTATGGAGCTTGGAAGCAATGGCTTTCCATGGTTCTTCCTCTCGAACAATGGAGAAGAAGAATAGTACTGGCCACATAGCAAAGCTTGACCGCATGAGTCTTCATGCGGCAAGTCTCCTAACCGCTTGGGCATTTTTGCCGCATGGGCATGGGCAATTCCAGCCGCATGAGTTCATTCGTTTGAGCCGCAAGAGTTCATTCGTTTGAGCCGCATGAGACTGATTTCAAACCCAGCCGCATGGGATTAGTCGGCCGTATGGGACTTATCAGCCGCATAAGTCCTTAGCTAGCCGCATATGCATTTAGTCCCACAGCCGCATGGCGCTGATCATTCTCGGCCGAACGATGCTGCATGACCTCTCAGCCGCATATAGGGTTGCATTTATTCTTAGCCGCATGAATTTGGTTTTCCTTAGTCGCATATAGGCTTGTCCCATGTTCAGCCGCATGGGCGCATGGCACTTCGAGCCGCATGGACGCATGTCATTTTGAGCCGCATGGGGTTTGCTATCCCCTAGCCACATGGAATTTCCCCTGGCCGCATGGTCTCATTTTAACCATAGCCGCATGAGACCCCCTTTAAGTTCTAGTCGCCAAAGGCTTGCAGGTTTGGCCGCATGGGACTGCTCATTTCCGGCCGCATGGAATCATCCTTGTCCGACCGCATGAGTTAAAATTTCCTTGGCCGCATGATTTCCTGACCGCATGAACTCTGATTCTAAATGCTTTCTTGACTGATTCTTGTTCCAAAATGGCATTGATTGACATCTATTAACATTAATTGATTTCCTTGGCATTTATTAAAAGTGATTATTGTATAACATTATTGGTTATCTCGATTAATAATTGATCATGCGTTCCT
This sequence comes from Iris pallida, assembly GCA_029216955.1. Taxonomy (NCBI): domain Eukaryota; kingdom Viridiplantae; phylum Streptophyta; class Magnoliopsida; order Asparagales; family Iridaceae; genus Iris; species Iris pallida. Next base: position 8,120,533 of record JANAVB010011397.1, on the reverse strand, counting down.
AGTTGGAACTGAGAGACTGGCTAGTCGTCTTATTGAAATGAATGAATGAGACACGTTCATATTAACTATGAACTATTACAATCGACTGGCTAATCTCGAATATTGGCATACAGGCACATGCAGGCTTCAAAATTAATTAATTAATTATTTATTTATTTAGTATTTATCTATTTATCTTACAAAAATAGCATGTATACTTTATGGTCAAGGCATGGTTACTCGTGGTTAGTTTTGATTGTTGCATTACGCTATGTAAGACCTACAACCTAACCGCACTGGTATCGTTGTAGAGTTGTGCATATCGTACCCCGTACAAAAGTACTCATTCTGAATGACCATGATCCACGGCATGGGATTTCACCTAACGTAGAGACTATTAAGTTAAATAAAATAATGATTGCATGGAGAGAATGGATTCTCGAGTTCTTACATGGCAGCCCTCTTGGGACTAGTAGTGCCTGACAGGCCGGTTGGTCCCCACAGATACTGCAAATCTGTCATACGGGCAGGGAGCGGTATCTGGTTATATTATCTATTGTATATTGTACATTGATGACGGGCGTCCCGCTGGGACTCGTCTAATTCATGATTGGCGCAATTGATTGACTGGGTAAACCAGCCTTGCTTGCACATAGTAAGAACTGAGGAATTTCTTTATTGCATAATTCCAGGATAACTTGAAAATCACAGTAGCAAGCCGTAGTAATTGAATGGCCGTTTAAATTGATTTGTTTGTGTACTGTATCTACTCTGTTACCTAACTGAGATGATCAGAATGTCAGGACATGACGGGCCAACTTCTGTCCTTGTTTGGTTGGGAGGTTGGTTCGAAGTGTCGTGATGTTATGTGAATCCCAGTGGCAAGCAGAGATCTATTATTATATCCTCTTATTTACTGGTTTAATCCCTCATATCGTGCTTCCTTGCGGTACTTGCTGTTAGAGGTCTAACCTCTCTGGTTTTGCATGGCCAGATTTAGAGCCGGTCCCCGAGGATCCAGCTTACTTCTACCTTTACGATGGTCAACACTAGAGGGATGATCGCAGGAGGACTCGAGTGGGTTTTCTTACTTCCCCGCTCGTTTTGTTAAATACTTTATACTTTGCCGTTTGGCACCGACATGTTAGTCGGATTGTCTTGTACCTACTTTTGTATAATGGTAATTAAATCAGACTGCAGCTGATAACAATTGTGTATACTTCGCTACATCATCTGGTTATATTTTGTAAAGCTAGATATCAAGAATATTTTGACAGAGCGTTTGGGATGCCTTACTGCTTTATCTTACATGTTCTCTATTTCTGTTCCTTGTTTGAATGATTGAGACAATAGATGTGAAGTGACCATAGTGAGACTTTCATGTAGTATGCACCCCCTCGTCTGGTTAGACAACATTGATCGTATTATACGATATTCATCTACCCGTAATACGTAGCTGGCTGAGTCATTCCCCCGCTCTCCAGTATTCTGGTTCTGGGGCGTGACAGTTGCTGCTGTCGAACTGGTGTCGTCACAACTGTTGTGACCGATGATGCATCACGAATACGGACGCCAGGTGCTGGTGCTGACGTCTGAGGTACTGCTACTCCTCTTTCCGTACACTGCGTATGAGACCTCTTCTGGCCTCCAGTCCTTGCTGATAACCTTTGAATAGTAAGCTCGTGCCTCCGAGCCGCCATCAATACTGTATCGAATGTCTGGGAGTCGTACCCCTCGACTAGCTGCATAATCTCTAAGTGAAGTCCCTACTGGAACCTCATAGCCTTCTCTGGCTCTGTCGCCACCATCGTCTAAGCAAACCTACTTAACCTGCAGAACTCTACTGCATAACCATCCACCGTCCTACCAGCCTGCTTGAGGCTGATAAATCTCTGCTGAAGCTCATACCGAACTACCACACCAAAGTACTTGGCCTTGAACCTGGTACTGAAGCTATCCCATGGAACAGGACGCCTCATACCAACCTCTTCTGATGCCCACCAGTCGCGGGCAAGATCCTGAAGTAACAGTCTGACTTGGTCAACCTTCTCTTCTGCTGGAACCTCTGCTGCGGTCAATATAGCCTCAATATCCTGAAGCCAAGCATCCGCCGTGATGGCATCCTCCGTGCTGTCAAAGTATCTCGGGTTAAGTCGATAAAACCTCCCCGACACTCCCGTGTCATTCCTGACACTCCTCTCAAGAGCTAGCTGTAACCCCTGATTCAGTAGCACATTCTGTTCTTGTTGCTGGGTCTGTTGTTGCTGTTGGGCTAGCCGTCTGGTGTTGCTGGGTCTCTAATAAACCTCTGATAATCTGCAACAATGTCGGTACGTCTAGTGCTACTGGTACTACCGACATCACTGGAGGTACGGGAACCTCTGGCCTCTGTGGCTCAACTGGCTCATGCTCGGTATCGTTCTCGATGTGAATCTGTCTAGGTAGAGGGGCTACCCCTTGCTGATCTCCAACTGGTCCCTGCTCTACTGGATTCTCTCCCATGCCGGCTCCTCCAATAGCCTAGAATGATGTGCCCCTAAAGAAAAGGATACAAGGTATCAAATGACAGGACGGAAAAGAATCGAGGATGATAATCAAGTTAACAATCAAGGTGGGAGAAAGAGAAGACGAATCAGGAGATCAAGGGGAACATGTTTTGATTGAGACTCCTATAATCGCAACACCCCACAAGTCTGAAAAGCAGACCTGCATGGGCTACCAATATAACCTTGTCATGCCCCAGTACCGGAATACTGAGACGGACTAGGCCAGTTACTCCATATGAGGTATATAAACGTCATATGGCGATCGTGGCTGTTTAGAGGCTAGGGAGTACATGCTACAATTAAGTCCCCTATGGTCCCACAGAGCATCTATGTCTCAATCAATCAAAATAAAAAGCAGTAAATAATGATCATATAAGACAAAGCAGTAAGGCGTCCCCGACGCTTCATCAAAATGATTCATGAGCCTAGCTATACAAAATGATAAGCTAGTACCGAGAGTCAATAGTACATAACCGTTCTCAGCTGCAGTCTGATTTAATTACAATTATGTAAAGAACTAAATGTCCAGAACTGCCGGCTAAATAGGTGCTGGTGGCTAAACACCAAGTATAAAATAGAAGATATCAGAACGGTTAAGAAGAAACCCACTCATGGTCCCTGGCGCCCATACTCCTGGTGTACACCATTGTTCGGGTAGAAGGCTGGATCCTCTAGCGCTGCTACGAGATCTGGCCAAACAAAACCAGCGGGGTCAGGCCCATAATAGCAAGTACCACAAGGGAGCACAAAAGAGTGAGATAAAACCTAATGAGTAAAATAAGACTTGATTTACGAGTTATAGGCTTATACCATATCATCGAGACAATACGACACCCTTACAACCAAACAAGGACAAACGGTGCCAATATCATGCCGAGATAAGATATATCCTATAACCATGGGCAGGTAAAGGGCTTCTGATCGCGACTTCGGTCCATAGCCTATCGCAGCATAATAGCCCAACCCAACAACCAAACAAGGACATGGGTTGGACCACGCACCACGATAGTCCATGTTCCTCAGTTGCTAACAGAAGAAAACATATCACAAACAAGTTGGCTTACAAGCGGCCAATCAATCCTACGGCTTTCTATGATTTGTCTGTGTTATTCCAGTAATGCAATATAGGAATCCTTAGATCGTGTCAACCCAGCAGGGCTAGCCAACCCATTATAAATATACATATACGCGTAGCACTTTGATTATTCACTGGTCTTCCGTAAGGCCACCGTGCTAAAACATATAACACATAGCACGTAGGAGTCGGATATAGTCATCCGCTATAGGCGAATGAAACCATATCCGTGGCGGCCAACCCAACACGTCAGGACTGGACCTAGGGTGGCTAGTATGGCACGATCTCGGAATTCTTCCTACCCAATACATCTACCAAGTTAAGTTGCTTAGATTAACCACCCTATCTTGATATTGGAATTACATGTCGTGGTCACATGGTCATCCTCCTATATATCTCATCCTCCTATATATCGTACCATAGTACGTGTACCCTAAGTATGAATCCATATTGACTCAAGGAGTCCCAAATCTAGATCCATGCTTAGCGTAATGTATCAAACAACAATCAATATACCAGACGCTATTACTGACCAATTACCATGACTGTGCTGGAAGGTACATATGTATTGCCATATAACACGAATGATCACTTCGCACGTAGAGTCACACCTCAGTGTACTCAATAAATAGCACCGCAGTGCATACTAATATTTTATCTCAATACACACTTAAAATAGGTACCAGCACGTATACAGGTAATCAGGTCAGGAACATGGTCAAGTCAGGAAGTCACATGGACCCCTCGTGACATAAAAGTCACATATGAATTCTGGTTTAAGTGAGACATGAAGATTCTTGAAGCCAAGATAAAGATCTACAACTTTCATGATAGGAGTTGGGAGAAATTCTGGCAACAAATCAGCCTAATAGGGCATAAAACAGCCAAAAACAGCCAAAATAGGCACTATGCGGCTCTATGCAAGCCATGCGGCACTATTCATCCATGTGACACTATGCAAGCCTGCGACACTATGCAAGCCTACGGTACTATGCAAGCCATGCGGCACTATGCAAGCCATGCGGTACTGATACTATGCTGCTAGTACTATGCATCCATGCGGACTGGCACTATGCGGCCAGCATTATGCATCCATGCGGACTGGCACTATGCAGCCAGTACTATGCATCCATGCGGACTGACACTATACGGCCAACATAATGCATCCATGCAGACTGACACTATACGGCCAGAACTATACATCCATGCAGACTGATACTATGCGGCCAGCACTATACATCTATGCGGACTGATACTATGCGGCGAGCACTATGCATTAATGCAGACTGACACTATACAGCCAGCACTATTTATCGTCTCTGCCAGAACCGGGACAGATAAACATAAAAGATGTCCAAATCTCAATTGGCCATAACTTTTTCAAAACAAGTCACAATTCGGCGGTTTAAAAGCCAAAATTGGGTAGAATGAGATTTCCTACAACATAGGACCATTAGTTTTCGAAAACAACCAAGTTTGATAGATCAAAACCATGAAAATCCATAAAATCCTAGTTTTAGAAACTTAGATCTACACAAAACTAGCCATTAAAATCAAAAACTCCAAGAACTAAACTTGTAGAGAATGAAGAGAAGAACAATATAGACAAATAATATCAAAGGAAAAAAATCAAGAATAAAAAATACAAGAATCTCTCCATTTGGTGCAAAGTGTACTTACCTAAATGTTGGTTGGAGGAAATGAAATGAAAAGTGAATGAGGAGAGAGAGAGGGGAAGAGAATATATATAGGGGTTGAGTTGACTCAAAGAAATCCTAACCTTAAACATGCTCTTAACCATATGATTAATGACATATTAAATGCTTCAGGCAACAATTAAACAATTAATTAAATTAATTAAATAAATAAAACCATAACCACAACACGGTCCAGAAATTCTATCATCGAAATAGTGAACCACGCCTACAACCAAACAAGGACAAGGGGTGGCACACTATTCCGCGATGAGATACTGTTCCATGCCATGGCCAGGTGCAAATACAAGATACATGCAATAAAGATACAGGTGCCAGATACCATATACAGAAAAATCAAAAATTTACGTATTCCGGGAACGGGGAGTGACATCCCTATTATATATACTCTCTAGATTTATGATTTGAATAGTTGGCCTTCCATTGTATGCATCAGTCAAAGGCTAGCCAAATTTTGCACGTTATGTAAGCTATTTGGCTCCTCATGTACAAAACAAATTGTTTGAAGAAATATGTATAGTATATATCATGGATTGATTTCCTAACTGAGGAAGATCATTATGCTATCTTTTGTTTATAAAATATGGTTCAATGAATTCTTATCAAATATTGGTTATTTAGTTCATATATGTAATTTTTATTCTGCCTTTTTTTATTGGCAAAATATGAGATTTATGTTATATGTATATGATGCATTATATCATAGATTGATTCATAGTTGAGGAAAAGACTCAATTATGCTATATTTAATTTGTTTATAAAATATGGTTCTAGTATTAGCTCAAGCCTCTTATTTCAAATTTTAATCATCTTAGCTAAAACCTCATATTTTAAATTTTAATCAGGTGCTCTTGTAATATTGTCACAATGTGCATGGAGGTGGAATTTCTTGAATTTCAATTGAATGATCGTTTCGGTTTTTTAAGTCAGTTTAGATTAAGCCAAATTGTGCAGCATATAAGCTACTTGGGCCCTTATAACCAAGTTGCTCTCTGAATTTTTGTCGAACCTCATAAACTATATGTTGCATTCAAATAACAATAATCTGGTGTATGGGAGCCTTGGGAGGCTCTCCATCTACATTTGCATATAGATAGAATTTTTCATTCTATTTGTATTAAAGAAAAAAAAGGTGTGTAATAAGACAATTGCCTACTATGTTTAGGACATGCTATTTGGATTGAACTATCAGAATATATCATAGTGAAACATTTGTAATCAATACTTTTAGGACCTGTTTAGGACAGTTGCCAAAGTTTTCAATGTCAAGCTACTATGCATGATAGGAAAAAAATATGAATCAAGTTCAAGGCCTAATGAAGAATGACAAGTTAGTACTTATAATCAATTTTTTTATAAGGTAAGGACCTCATCCGACGAAGAAGAACTCAACCTCTGCTTCTTCAACACTACCAACTTCTCTTTCACCCCCATGATGAATTGAACTCTGAAACATCCGAAAGCACTCAGGAAATGTCTTGCGGAGTTATCCACAAATCAAATGATTTTAAATTAGAAATTTCAAATTAAAGTTGAGAGAGTCAAACCAACAGCGTTGCCCATTGAATTATCCTAGAATCAAAGTGTACCGTTATTGAAGCAACAAGTACAAAGTCAAGGAAAAAACCCAATTTAATTCTAACTCAAGAGATTTTCTATTACATTACAAACAAATAGAACCATGATCACTTTATAAATACAACCATAATGTTTTCTATTCTAATTGAAAAGGCATGCATAGTAAGCAAACCGCCATCACACCCGAATTGTCCTGAAAACAAGGCTTATCATAATTGAAGTTATAAAGTGGTAAAACCCATGATAGATTATTCTCAAAGAAAACATTATCTAGGAGTTTTAAACAAATACTGGGAAATTATCTCCACATCAAGAGATTTCTGGTTAAGCATTGCAAACTAAGAACAAAATGATTGCTTGAGCACTTGTCACCAAAAAAACTTGTTCCTTCTCCGTTGGGAATGAATGAAACAGCCTGACAAATCATTACTGATATTTTAAACTTTCAAATTGCTAGCCAAATGTGTAGAAATTAAATCCCAAAACTAATGGTTCTTACTTGTAGGCATTGTAGACTAAGAGATGCCTAATATCATGAAATTATCTTTGAAGCTACAATCGGTTAGTTGGTTATCCAAGCATCAATCGGGTTCATAGTAGACATTGCAAATGAAGAGGAATCCATTTGTTCTCTAACCACTCTAACCACAAATATCTCCAATTTTGTCGACCATATTAAATCAAACGAGCAGTTTGAAAATTGAAACCTTTTCCTGAAAATCGAGGGCTCTAACCATTGAGGCTCCAATTTACAAAAATAAGGCATATCATGATCCTCTTGGTTGACAATGAATGAAATAAATTTAGCAAATTGCCATTAGCACTCGTCTAGCTGTCCCCGAATCAACCAAATTTCATACTAAAACAATGCAAAGCGAAACTCGTCCCTATAATTTATATTATATGAAATTGAGGCGTGCACGTGATTATTTCAGTAATTAATCCTCAGGAAGTCTTTTTTTTTCTCATGTTGGTAACAATCAGCAAGCTTCTTTCGAAGAATTAACCACCAGCGTAGGTCATTCGACCACTCTATGAATCGAAGGGCCGTGAATGCTTCAAATTTCTTTCCCTACAATCAACAATACATGGAATTGAGATATGCTCCCCTCTTCCTATACCTAATTCCCAAAAAATAGAAAAACCCCAATCAAAAATCTAGATCAAAATCAAAATCGGAGAAGAAACAAGAAAGGTATCACCTTGGATCCATCTGGCCCTCCTCTCCAGGGAGGGGTCGTGGTGGTATGGAAACGTCACAGCTCTTGTCGTAGTCGAACGCCATGTCCAAACTTTTTCGACTCATCTGATCTACAATCCCGACTTGATGCTCCGATCTCCACACACACAAACACACACTCTCTCTCTATCTCTCCCACTCTCTCTCTTTCTTAAGTAAGTGGGTGTTTGTTTAGTAGTAGAAAGGGGGAGAGGGTTTAGAGAGACAGAGAGATGAGTGGAGGGAAAGAAAAACTAAAAGAGGGTTTAGAGAGAGATGGTAGGAGGGAAATAAAAACTCTGTAGAGGAAAAATGAAAAGGAATGAAAAATTATAAGAACAAGTTATTTTAGTAACACTTATTTTACTATTGTCACGGTAATTATCGTTAGAAACTTGTAACGGTAATAACCATTACAAATTGAAAAAATAATTTGTTATAAATTGTCTATTTCGGTGTAGTAACTATCATAGACACAAATATGCAAAAGGGGATCCTAACCGTCTATCGTGCAATTAGAGGACAACTTTCACATGCATGAGTGGGATTTAGGCTATATGTACATATACTGTCATCCAGTCATATGTATCTGGCCGTAACGTCCAAAACGTCAGAGGATAACTGCAAATGTATCTCGCCATAGTTCTATCCAGAGACTATGGTTTACCTGTTTGGCTTCCCATACGCACTAGTGATTGTCCTCCCCCAAGATTTTCCATACTAACCAAGTCATGTCCATAACCTACCCAATTTTGTAACTGCTTGAGTTTCTATACCCTAATTATTGCAGTTACGATCATCTAACCGTCACACGACTCTTACGTACCGATGATTAGTCAAATACGCAGGCCATGCCCTTAGCAACATTCTCAAACCATGGAATGTGAGTGTCATGGATAAAGGAGATATAAAGATATCCCACAATCATAAGGTAGTCCGCTAAAACTAAGTCAACATGCATCAAATAAAATAAAACAATAGAAAACGACTAATAGAGTCGCTTGCACCCAAGTATGGCGTGGACGCACAGTTTATAACATAAGAAACTAACAAATATGAAACAAACTAAATAAATACCGAAAATAAATAATATGACAGTAAATATAGCAAGGTATACTTGCCTGGTGGTTGTTGGGTCACTACCAAAATATGTCGATTTAGCGACGGCCAGATCCGTTGCCCATCCGTCGGCAATCAGTATTAGCGACCGATTACTGACGGATCTTGGTTAAAATAATCCGTCGGCAATCAGCTTGTCGCTAATAAAGCTCCATCGCTAAGTAGTCGTCAAGCGACGAAATAGCGACAACTTTTTGTCATCACAATACGATGCATTAGCGATGACTTTCCGACGATCTTTCGTCGATTTCAAGTATTAAATACTGAACTGTGTAGACGCTAGCGACGGAACGGTCCGTCGGTAAACTGTCGTAACAACGTATCAGAGTGTATCGTTCCATCGCTATTCCGTCGATCGCCGTCGCTAACAAAGGACGGATTAGCGATGGAATCCTAACGGATAATCCGTCGACCATGTTCTGGAAATGTTTGACATATCCATAACCATGTCGACGGATATGTCGTTGCGACTCCGTCGCTCATCCGTCGACGTAGCGACTGACTTGTGGCGGATAATCCATCGCCAATGTTCTGGAAATGTCATGCATTTCCAGAACCTTGGCGACGGATGTTCTGTCGCTATTCCGTCGAACTAGGTATTTTCAGAACCTTGGCGACGGATTGTCCGACGCGAATCCGTCGACCACCCGTCGCTAACTAGAAACAGTTTCAATTCTCTAGGTAGCGACGGATATTCCGTCGAAAAGTAGTCAAAAACTGGAAGCATCCGTCGCTAAGCGGTCACTAGTCCGTCGCTAACTGAGATTTTTTTGAAAAAAAATGTAGAGCATTCCCTGTTCACACAAATATGCATAAACCAAACAAATATATAACGCACACCAATTATCCAACAATCACATAGACCAAATATATAATGCACACCAATTATCCAAGAATCACATAAACTAAATATGCACATACGAATTTAACGCACACCAATTATCCAAGAATCACATAGACCAAACCAAACCAATATAAAATTATCACAAATATTCTGAAATCATAAACTAATATCCGTCGTTATAATCCAAAATTCCCATAAATATTCCAAAATTCACACAAATATTCCAAATTTTCTTATACAATACTTCAAGGAGAAGAAGGAGTTCGATTGTCCGGTGGTAGTAATCCCTCCTACGCCTGACGAATATACTGCTCTACCAGGTACGGCGGCAAGCCTTCGAAGACAGTGCTCAGAATTCGGTGTAGCTGCTCTGGCGACATGAGATCAAGGAGTGCCGTCACAGTCGGAGGCGGTACCAGAGGGGCAGCAGGGTTGAAAGAAAGATGACCGACGAAAGAAGGACTGGGAGCAGCAGTCGACGGACTGGCACCAGTCGAAGACGGACCGACACCAGCAGCAGACGGACCGACAGCAGCAGATGGAGACGGAAAGTACGTAGAAATTTGCTCCGGAAGGACAACACCGCCTCGTGCAGCTGCGTAAGCTGCGACCTAACATCATCGTCTGCCGGGGCCGCGGGAGGAGGCGATGTCGGTGGAAATCTCTGAGCGCCATGTGCAACGGCCCTAGGGAGCCTACTCCGTACATGCGCCCTTTCTTAAAGCCGTCGACGGTATCTACGAACAAGTCGTTACGAGCGGACAAAGAAGAGGGCGTCCGGGCGGGCGTCGTTTCACTGACATCCTCGGTGTCAGTTAACTGAGCCCGACTAAGGGCCTCACGATATGCAGCCTATCAAATGAATGTGTTTTTATTATAAGATTTACCTAAGTTGTAATCTAAATCCTATGTTTTACTAAGCTAAGTGTGAATCCTAAGTTTACTGTCACGCCCCATAACCAGAATACTGGAGAGCGGGGGCAGACATAGCCAGCTACGTATATGAAATAGAATCCATCTCGCTATACGGTCACGGCTGTCTAGATACATGAGGGTTTATCTACAAGCCAACAGTCACTTAAGGTCATGAACAAGCCTAGTGTCTCAATCACAAGCAAGTAAGTAAAAGTCACAAGATGTATGATCATTAAATATACAATAGTAAGGCATCCCAAACATTACATATTCAGTTGATCATGAAGCTAGTCGTTACAAAATGTCAGGACTAGCAAGAGTTTAGTCATACATGATCAACCCTAGGATCTGTTAATCATGTTACAGCCCGTAGGCAGATAGTAAGTAAGTGCAATCGAGCTAAACAGGTGCTCGTCGGCTAAATGCCTCAAAAGAATAATTTTTACAATAGAGTGGGAGAGCCAAAAATAACCCACTCGTTGTTAGGGTTCCGTCTAGTAGCCACCATCTGACTGGAAGGTCGGTAGATCCTCTGGAGCTGCTCCAAAATCTGGCCACACAAAACCAGCTGGGTCAGACCCCAGAAAGAGCAAGTGCCACAAAGGGGCTTCACTTAAGAACTAAAACCAGCAATCAGCACAAGATACAAATAAAAGTAAGAACTGGAAATAAAGAAAATACATCAGGATGATATACGACGAGATAACCATGGAACTATTCAGATAACCAGGTTACAACCCATAAACCAAACAAGGACCGGGGTTGTAACCCTTCGTCTGAACAGAACTTGGAATTCTCACCATTTATCGGTAAAATAAATACAAGCATTTTGGTCATGCAGCAATCTGGAACAGGATCAGGGCAAGACTAGACTGGTTAGACTCCGTCCAATCACTTCACGGCCAAGCAAGAATTACGGCTTGATACTTTAACTAACTAGGGTTTTCACAAGCCTAATTACTAACAAGATGCAGTGAGATTATTCCACAGCCACAAGCCCTGCAGACCATCCAGGTTACCCAGGTCGAAAGATTAGGGTTGAATTCAGGTGGGTACATCGTCCAGGAAACGTATGTACCCTTAAGTAGCTTAAAGGGTGCAACACATGATAGTGTGCTGGAAATGTGCCCTACTCGACGGCAGGCTACAGATCCCAGGCATGTCCAGGTAACGGGATTGTCTGTAGCTGGGAAATCTCATCATGACTACTGTGTTATTCTAGTTATTAGCCTTAGTCCATTTTAGTGGGTGCTCCTGACCGTGGTACTCAGGAGTCCCCTCCTAGACATGATGCAAGATAGGACTGGATTATTTATACAAGCACAATCGCCCACGGTGTCCAGGTTATTATACAGGTCATGTCATGTCAAGTAGCCGTCGCAACAGCTATTCGAGATAATCATGTCAGGTTATCATGCCAAGTGTACTTATCAGGAGTGCGCCACGGCGGGCCACTATCAGGTCATGTCAGGTTACTCATGTCAGGAGTGCACCACTACGGGTCACTATCAGGTCATGCTCAATTGTCAATTCCAAACATATCAAGTAAATCGCAATTATCAAGTTCAGGACAAAAGGCGTAAGGATATAAAATGGATGTAAAATATCTAATAAAATATTAATATACAGGGCTATAGAAGGGCCAAGCTAAAGGAAAATAAAACCAAATCTGGCACGCTGACATAAGACCAAGTCAGCCAAAGGCCATACGCTCAGTGCAAGCTACGCTCAGGCCAGCGTACGCTCGAGTCATGCGTACGCTTGAGGCCAGCGTACGCCTTGCTCGCTTAAGCTAGCGTACCAAGGCACGCGTACGCTCAAGCTAGCGTACGCATCCGGTCTTCGTACGCTCGAGCTAGCATACCAAGGGGTCCATACACTTCCAATGGGAAGCGTACGCAAGGGTCAGCGTACACCAGGGCACACTCAAGCTACAGGTCAGCGTACGCTCAAGCTAGCGTACGCTCAAGACTGCGTACGCTTGAGCTAGCGTACGAAAGGGTCTAGGGCACGCTCACGCTAGCGTACGCAAAAGATACGCTGCCAACAGGCAGCGTATCAAGGCTAGCGTATGCTCGCTAAAGAGCAGCGTACCAAGGCTAGCGTACGCTCGCTAAAGAGCAGCGTACCAAGGCTAGCTCACTGTTTACTGTCTTCTCCAATCGGCAAGAACAGCAAGAACTCTAAAGTTGAATCTAAGCTTCATCAGTCCATATCTTGGTCAAAACAAGTCCGAATCCAACTTTCCAAAGGTCAAAATTGGGTAGAATGAAATTCTCTACAACATGGAACCATCAAAACTTGAAAACAAGGAAGTTTGATAGATCAAAACCACCAAAATCCAAAAATAACTAAATTCTAGATCTACAAGAATTAAAGCCCCAAAATAGAAAATGACAAGTTCTAATGTGGTTTAGAATCATAAGGAGAAGCTAATGAAACCATCAAAAGGAGTTCTCTTGTGGAAGCAAGTTGCACTTGCCTATGGTGTTCTTGGTTGGTAGAGAAGAGTAATGGTGGGGGAAGAAGAAGTAAATAAGAATTATGGAAGAGAGAGAAGGTTGGTGGGGATAATAAAGAGGGGGGGTTGTGGTGGAAATAAAGGAGAAGCATAGGCTAAGGTGTTCCACCCTTGGCCCATGATGAACCAAGCATTGAGCCGGCCGAACCAAGCCAACCCAAACCGAGAGTTAAACCAAGCCGAGAGCTAAACAAGGAATCAGGCAATACAGAATAAAATACGTATACGTATCCCAAAATACGTAATACGAACACAGGCATTACAACTCTACCCACCTTAAAAGAATTCCGTCCTCGAAATTTAATCAAGAGGCTAGAGGAGCAATGACAAGCTACATTAATAACAAGCAAGCTATACTAGGCAATCAATCAATCATGCAAGCAAGGAATCGAAGGTAGGAGGCATAAGAAAGACATTATACCTCACGAGTCAAACAAGTCGGGATATCGCGATCGGATATCATCCTCACGCTCCCACGTTGACTTCCCCAAAGAGTGATGACCCCAAGCAACTCGGACTAACTTGATAGTCTTGTTCTTGAGGATTTTCTCTCTTCGGTCCAATATAGACACGGGCCTCTCCTCATACGAAAGGTTGGTACCAACAACCAATTCCTAATGATCCAGGATGTGGCTCGGGTCCGGGATATATCATCATATTTGGGATACATGGAACACGTCATGCACCTCGCTTAGCGACGACGGAAGAGCGAGACGATAGGATACATCTCCTACTCGCTCCAGAATGTCAAACGGTCCTATATACCTAGGACTAAGCTTGCCCCGTACGCCGAAACGAATGACGCCATGGTTAGACGAAATCCTTAGAAATACATGATCGCCGACCAAAAACTCGAGAGGACGCCGATGAGAATCGGCCCAATGGCGCTGGCGATCTTGGGCAACTCGATGATGATCTCGGACTCTCCTGACCACCTCAACTGTCTGGACAATCATTTCTGGACCAAGCATCTGTCTCTCTCCAACATCATCCCAGGCTAGCGGGGATCTGTACTTTCTACCATATAGTGCCTCGAACGGTGCCATCTGGATACTGGCCTGGAAACTGTTGTTATACGAGAATTCTACCAGGTGCAAGTGATCTTCCCATGAACCACCGAAGTCAAGTGTACAAGACCGCAACATATCTTCAAGAGTCTGGATCGTGCGCTCCGACTGGCCATCTGTCTGCGGGTGATATGCTGAACTGAACTGGAGATGAGTTCCCAAACTCTCTTGCAAGCTACGCCAAAAGCGCGACGTAAATCTTGAATCTCGGTCCGAGGTGATACTGACTGACACACCGTGTAATCTGACAATCTGCCTGAGGTACATCTCTGCTAACTGAGCTGTCGACTGACCAACTCTGAATGGAAGAAAGTGAGCCACTTTCGTGAGCCGATCAACTATAACCCAGATAGCATCTCTACCAGCTGGGGACCTAGGTAGTCCAGTCACAAAATCCATGGTCACATGCTTCCACTTTCATTCTGGAATCGACAAGGGCTGAAGAAGTCCAGCCGGCCTCTGATGTTCGGCTTTAACTTGTTGGCAAAACAAACACCGAGAGACAAATCGAGCTATCTCCCGCTTCATGCCATTCCACCAGAAATGCTGCCGAATATTACGGTACATCTTCGTACTGCCAGGATGGATAGAATACTGAAAACTGTACGTTTCTGACATGATCTTCTGCCGGATATCTCCGCTGGATACACAAAGACGCTTACCATGTCAAAGTGTACCATCCTCATAAATGCATAACTCTGGTCTTCGTTCTGCCTCACACTTTGCTCTGAGTTGCTGAAGCTTAGAATCTGCCGACTGCGCCATCCGGATCCTCTCGACTATAGTGGACTGAACTTGCATACTGGCCATCAAGGCCACACTAGAAGGGAGAACAACTTCAATACCCATCTTCTGAAGATCTGCTAACAGCTCTGGTTGCGCTGTTAGAAATTAAACTCTCGCTCTCCTGTTCAATGCATCCGCAACAACATTGGCCTTCCCAGGGTGATACTACAGGTTGACATCATAATCCACAAGAAGCTCCAGCCACCTTCTCTGACGCATGTTAAGATCCTTCTGGGTGAAAACATACTTCAGGCTCTTGTGGTCGGTGAAAATCTCTACCCTGTCTCCATACAAGTAGTGCCTCCATAACTTAAGTACAAACACCACTACTGCTAGCTCCAAGTCATGGGTTGGGTAATTCCTCTCATGATCACGAAGTTGTCGTGACGCATAAGCTATTATCTTCCCATGCTGCATCAGAACACATCCTAAGCCTCTGCCTGAAGCATCAGAGTACACTGAGAATCCTTCGGTCCCATCTGGAAGCGTGAAAATAGGAGCTGTTATCAGGCCTCGCTTCAACTGTTCAAAAGAACTCTGACACTCTACTGTCCAAGCAAACTGCACATCCTTGCGGGTCAACTGCGTCAATGGCGCTGAAATCCGAGCAAAATCTGAAACAAACCGCCGGTAGTAGCCGGCCAATCCAAGAAAACTACGAACCTCTGCAACTGTACTGGACACTGGCCATGACTCAATAGCTACAATCTTCTGGGGATCTACTTCTACTCCTCCTCGAGTGATGATATGACCCAAGTACGAAATGCGATCGAGCCAGAACTCGCATTTACTGAACTTGGCATATAACTGGTGCTCTCTGAGGATCTGAAGAACTATACGGAGATGCTGCTCATGCTCCGCCTCACTCTTGCTGTAGACCAGGATGTCGTCTAGGAATACGATCACAAACTGATCCAAGTAAGACATGAAGATGCGATTCATGAGGTCCATGAATACTGCCGGCGCATTGGTTGCTCTAAAAGGCATAACAAGGAACTCCCAATGCCCATATCTCGATCTAAAAGCCGTCTTCGGGATGTCCTGCTCTCTGACTCTGATCTGATGATAACCTGAGCGCAAATCAATCTTCGAGAATACTGAAGCCCCCTTGAGTTGATCAAACAAGTCATCTATCCTCGGAAGAGGGTATCTGTTCTTGATTGTCACTGAGTTCAAGGTACGATAATCAACACATAACCTGGACGTACCATCCTTTTTTTTCACAAGAAGCATCGGGGCTCCCCAAGGCGATCCACTAGCACGAATGAATCCCTTGGTTCTCAGCTCTTCAATCATCTTATACAATATCTCCAATTCTGACGGCGCCATCCTGTAGACTCTCTCTCACACTGGGGCTGTTCCGGGAATCAAGTCTATAGTGAACTCGATCTCCCGCTCCGGAGGCATACCTGGAAGTTCTTCTGGAAAAACATCTGGGAACTCATCCACTATCCTGGACAACTGAACTGCTGCTACTGCCATCCGCAATACTGGAGGAGAAGGCTCAACCTCGCCTCGAGAGAAAGAAAACTTCGGCTCTCCTGGAATGTTAAAAACAACCCTACCAATATGGCAGTCTATTCTAGCATACTGGTTCCTCAACCAATCCATCCCTAGGACCACATCATAATCAGCCATCGGAAACTCTATCAATCTAGCGGGGAATTCTCTACCGCTAACTACGATCCGACACGAGGAAAATACTCTATCTACTCCCACAAGTCCGTTACCAGTAAGTATATTAAGCCTTACTGATAATGACTCGGGCTCCAATCCTACCCGTGTCGCGAATCGTGCAGACATAAATGAATGTGATGCACTAGAATCAAATAAAGCTGAAGCTGGAAAGGAGTTAACGAGAATAGTACCTGCCACTACCTCTCCTGGTGCCAATCCTTCTTCCACGGTCATCATCATGGCCTGACCATGCCCTCGGGGTGCTGGTCCCCTCTGCTGAATTCGTCGCTGCCTGTTCTGACTCAAGGCTTGGGCTTGAACATACTGCTGGGGGTTCTGCTGCTGGAACACTTAGGTCTGAGGCGGCAAGGGCCTCGGCAATGGGTACTGCTGCTGTTGTTGGACCGGTGCTGGCCCTCTCACCGAAGAGCTAGAAAGGTTGGACGATGATGAACCACCCCTATTCGGGCAGGATCTAACCCTATGGTCTGGTGCTCCACAAGCCAGACACAATCCCTGTGCCCTGCGACAATCTGCCACCACATGGCCTGGCTTCCCACAATGAGAACATCCCACTGCGAAAGACTGCTTCTGCTTCTGCTGCTGAGGGTACGTCGGAGTGGAATGCTGAACCGACGTTACTGAGGCCGCTCGCCTCGGAGCTCCAACAGTCAAAGCCCTGGCTGCCGGGACCGGTATCGAAGATTGATTCATCTGGCCGTGAGATCTCTTCCGACCTCCAGTCCTATCCACAATCCTCTGGGAGGTATACTCATGCCTCCGGGCTGCTCTCAAGACTGCATCAAAAGTCTGATGCTCAAACTGCTCAACTGCCAACAAGATCTCCAGGTGAAGTCCCTGCTGGAATCGCTGGGCTCTATCATACTCGGTTGCCACCAAGGTGGGAGCAAACCGACTGAGTCTAGAAAACTCGGCCGCATATCCGTCGACCGTCCTGCCTCCTTGCTTCAGATTGGTAAACCTCGTTTGCAGATCATACCGAGCTACAGCATCAAAATACTTGGTCTGGAATCTCTTTCTGAACACTGCCTATGGAATGGGTGCTGCTAATCCAACGGCTTGCGCTGCCCACCAGCTGCGGGCAAGATCTAACAACTGCAGGCGCACAACGACCACCTTCTCGTTCTCTGGGGTCCTGGCTGCTTCTAGAATCACCTCTGTGTCCTGAAGCCATGCATCTGCAGCGATAGCA
Source organism: Iris pallida (assembly GCA_029216955.1). Classification (NCBI taxonomy): domain Eukaryota; kingdom Viridiplantae; phylum Streptophyta; class Magnoliopsida; order Asparagales; family Iridaceae; genus Iris; species Iris pallida. The sequence goes on along the minus strand of JANAVB010011397.1, from coordinate 8,102,279 downwards.
TCTTCACTACCGTCGAAGAATGGAGGGTTCAAGCGCTTGAAGCTGTTGGCCACGCTGTTACCCTGATGACCACCCCGGGTCAAAGTATCCGTCACTGCCTGGTGCAAGGCATCTCCACGCCGGTCTTGGGAAGCTATCAAGGTCCTGACGAGTCCTACCAAAGTGCCATCATCATGTTCTACAAGTTGAACTGGCTGGACTGGTGGCTCTCCGCCAGAAGGCACAACTCTGGAGGCTACTCCGGAATGCTGGGCTTGATCTCCAGGTTGCTGCTGGTCCGCAGGAGGTACTCCGCCTTGCTGGTCGGTAGGACCACGAACAATGCCGCTAAAAAAGATGACATAGAGAACAATAAGGAAGGACCAGGACAGATCAACGATACAAGCACATGATCAGGACAAGAATCCTGGGATTCAGAAGATACGAGCAGAGATCAAGGACGAATACTGATTGAGACATCTATTCGGTAAACCCTCACATATCTTGATTTACAAGACCTGCATGGGCCACCACTTAAACCATGTCACGCCCCAGAACCAGAATACTGGAGAGCGGGGGCAGACATAGCCAGCTACGTATATGAAATGGAATCCATCTCGCTATACGGTCACGGCTGTCTAGATATATGAGGGTTTATCTACAAGCCAACAGTCTCTTAAGGTCATGAACAAGCCTAGTGTCTCAATCACAAGCAAGTAAGTAAAAGTCACAAGATGTATGATCATTAAATATACAATAGTAAGGCATCCCAAACATTACATATTCAGTTGATCATGAAGCTAGTCGTTACAAAATGTCAGGACTAGCAAGAGTTTAGTCATACATGATCAACCCTAGGATCTGTTAATCATGTTACAGCCCGTAGGCAGACAGTAAGTAAGTACAATCGAGCTAAACAGGTGCTCGTCGGCTAAACGCCTCAAAAGAATAATTTTTACAATAGAGTGGGAGAGCCAAAAATAACCCACTCGTTGCCAGGGTTCCGTCTAGTGGCCACCATCTGGCTGGAAGGTCGGTAGATCCTCTGGAGCTGCTCCGAAATCTGGCCACACAAAACCAGCTGGGTCAGACCCCAGAAAGAGCAAGTGCCACAAAGGGGCTTCACTTAAGAACTAAAACCAGCAATCAACACAAGATACAAATAAAAGTAAGAACTGGAAATAAAGAAAATACATCAGGATGATATACGACGAGATAACCATGGAACTATTTAGATAACCAGGTTACAACCCGTAAACCAAACAAGGACCGGGGTTGTAACCCTTCGTCTGAACAGAACTTGGAATTCTCACCATTTATCGGTAAAATAAATACAAGCATTTTGGTCATGCAGCAATCTGGAACAGGATCAGGGCAAGACTAGACTGGTTAGACTCCGTCCAATCACTTCACGGCCAAGCAAGAATTACGGCTTAATACTTTAACTAACTAGGGTTGTCACAAGCCTAATTACTAACAAGATGCAGTGAGATTATTCCACAGCCACAAGCCCTGCAGACCATCCAGGTTACCCAGGTCGAAAGATTAGGATTGAATTCAGGTGGGTACATCGTCCAGAAAATGCATGTACCCTTAAGTAGCTTAAAGGGTGCAACACATGACAGTGTGCTGGAAATGTGTCATACTCGACGGCAGGCTACCGATCCCAGGCGCGCCCAGGTAACGGGATTGCCTGTAGCTGGAAAATCTCATCATGACTACTGTGTTATTCTAGTTATTAGTCTTAGTCCATTTTAGTGGGTGCTCCTGACCGTGGTACTCAGGAGTCCCCTCCTAGACATGATGCAAGACAGGACTAGATTATTTATACAAGCACAATCGCCCACGATGTCCAGGTTATTATACAGGTCATGTCATATCAAGTAGCCGTCGCAACAGCTATTCGAGATAATCATGTCAGGTTATCATGCCAAGTGTACTTATCAGGAGTGCGCCACGGCGGGCCACTATCAGGTCATGTCAGGTTACTCATGTCAGGAGTGCACCACTACGGGTCACTATCAGGTCATGCTCAATTGTCAATTCCAAACATATCAAGTAAATCACAATTATCAAGTTCAGGACAAAAGGCGTAAGGATATAAAATAGACGTAAAATATCTAATAAAATATTAATATACAGGGCTATAGAAGGGCCAAGCTAAAGAAAAATAAAACCAAATCTGACACGCTGACATAAGACCAAGTCAGCCAAAGGCCATACGCTCAGTGAAGCTACGCTCAGGCCAGCGTACGCTCGAGTCATGCGTACGCTTGAGGCCAGCGTACGCCTTGCTCGCTTAAGCTAGCGTACCAAGGCACGCGTACGCTCAAGCTAGCGTACGCATTCGGTCTGCGTACGCTCGAGCTAGCGTACCAAGGGGTCCATACACTTCCAATGGGAAGCGTACGCAAGGGTCAGCGTACACCAGGGCACGCTCAAGCTACAGGTCAGCATACGCTCAAGCTAGCGTACGCTCAAGACTGCGTACGCTTGAGCTAGCGTACGAAAGGGTCTAGGGCACGCTCACGCTAGCGTACGCAAAAGACTCGCTGCCAACAGGCAGCGTATCAAGGCTAGCGTACGCTCGCTAAATTGTAGCGTACCAAGGCTAGCGTACGCTCGCTAAAGAGCAGCGTACCAAGGCTAGCGTACGCTCGCTAAAGAGCAGCGTACCAAGGCTAGCTCACTGTTCACTGTCTTCTCCAATCGGCAAGAACAGCAAGAACTCTAAAGTTGAATCTAAGCTTCATCAGTCCATATCTTGGTCAAAACAAGTCCGAATCCAACTTTCCAAAGGTCAAAATTGGGTAGAATAAAATTCTCTACAACATGGAACCATCAAAACTTGAAAACAAGGAAGTTTGATAGATCAAAACTACCAAAATCCAAAAATAACTAAATTCTAGATCTACAAGAATTAAAGCCTCAAAATGGAAAATGACAAGTTCTAATGTGGTTTAGAATCGTAAGGAGAAGCTAATGAAACCTTCAAAAGGAGTTCTCTTGTGGAAGCAAGTTGCACTTGCCTATGGTGTTCTTGGTTGGTGGAGAAGAGTAATGGTGGGGGAAGGAGAAGTAAATGAGAATTATGGAAGAGAGAGAAGGTTGGTGGGGATAATAAAGAGGAGGGGTTGTGGTGGAAATGAAGGAGAAGCATAGGCTAAGGTGTTCCACCCTTGGCCCATGATGAACCAAGCATTGAGCCGGCCGAACCAAGCCAACCCAAACCGAGAGTTAAACCAAGCCGAGAGCTAAACAAGGAATCAGGCAATACAGAATAAAATACGTATACGTATCCTAAAATACGTAATACGAACACAGGCATTACATTTACCTAAGTTATAGTCTGAATACTTTTAATTCTAACGTAAATCTCATAAACATAAGTACTTACATCAGTCTCTTTGGCCCTCTCGTCGACGAAGCTCCTATCCTTCCGTCTCTTATGCGTATGCTGGAACACGTCGTGCATGGTGACCGATTCTGGCGCCCTTCCCTCCTTCATCGCCCGTTGGGTCTGCATACAAAATTTCTGTAGAACTTAATTAACTCTGTATATTAATAATACCTAATTCGATAGTGAAATGAATTTACGGTATCTCACCAGATCTGCAAGCGTCGCTGCGTGGGACCTTGATCCTGCCGTATGAAGTCCCGTGGCCCGTCGATTCGCCTTCGCCTTCTCCGATTTCTTCTTGTACGCAAGAGTATTCATCATATCTAAGAGGTCTTCATAATAGACCTGCCGGATCCAATTCGGCCTCGTCTGCCCTATTTTCAGGTCATGAATCATATTCTGTATCTTCTTCGAGGCCGCGCTTCTGTAGGTCTTACGGATCGCGTCCTCGCGATAGGGGGGCCACCAGTACGCCGTCTAACATACAAATTCAATTATCACGTAATTTAAAAAATGATTGATTAAAGAGTAACTAATAATTAACTAGAAGATATAGATATATACCCTCAACTCGTCGAGCCAGACGTACTACAAGTTTGGAGGCACCGACGAAAAGTTGAGGTAGGGACCATGGAAGTTAGCCCTGATAATTTCTCCAAGAGCCCTGGCAACATTAAACAAAAAAAACCTACAAAGAAGAAACGACTGGATTATTAACTTGAATAAATGAAAGAAATTTAATAAATTATCTTAAATTTACTTACGAGGTCCCCGCGGGCCATAGATCTCGTCGGAACTCGCCTCTCGGCCTCTCTGGTATCGTCGGAGGATCCGCGGGTTCACGTATGTACTCCCCAGTAATCGGATGGAACCGAGTATGGGGGTACTCTGGGGCCCACTGTGCAGTAACTGGAGGATCCACTGGTGGATTCGCTGGTGGGTCCGATAGCGGAACGGATCCGCTAGCAGATCCAGACTCATACCTCGATGAAGTAGTCGATCGACGGCGGGATGCGTCTGTGCCCGGGGTACTCTCCGGGTCGGGCTCACTGGATGGGGTCATATCTCGGGAAGATTGAATGCGACCACGACCACCAGCACCACTACGACCACGACCACGACCACCACCACCACTACGTCCACGACCACGACCACTACCAGAACCACGACCACGGCCAGCCATCATGACCTGTAAATAGAACACATAAACATAATTAACAATATAAAAGTGTAATTGAATATAAAATTCTAAACTAAAATATACATACCACCAGTAGGGAGACGAGTGCCGTCGCGACGAAAAAGACTAGGAGTGCCATCTGCAATAAGTAAATAATCGAACAAAAAAAAACATGAATTTACGTAATTGCTTTTATGAGGTCAAACTTAATTCACGTAATTGAAAGTGTTTTTAATATACAACAATATTTAACCTAATCATCGTCTTCGTTCTCTTCCTCGGCCTCGTCTTCATCATCATCCTCCTCCTCATCCTTATTTTCATCGTCGATTTCATCTGTATCCTCATCCCCATCAAATTCGTCTTCTTCTTCTTCTTCAATATTTAGGACAAGATACCTCTTTCTCCCCTGGTTGACAGCTAAGTCTTGTGTATCAACCTCTTCCTTCTCTCTATTTTCCTCAACAATATCTTCAACATCCATTGTATCTGAGTGTTGTCCCAAGTATTAGGACTTTTCAATCTGGTCCTCTTGGTATGCTGGGTCTCCAACATTGAATATATTTCTAGATTTAATATTGTATACTGTCCACCAATCAAATTGATCTCTACGACGCCTTGGGTAGCTTGTATAGTAGACTTGAACAGCCTGATTTGCTATCGCAAATGTATCAGACCCTCTATACCTCCTGCGATGATTTATATCGACAAATCTAAATTGTTTATCAATTCTCCAACCGATATTTGGTGTCGTATTGAACCACTCACATTTGAACATCATAATATGCATATCATATGGGCCAGTATATTGTAAATCTACAATATCCCGAAGTACTCCATAATAGTCAAAGTCCGGTTCGTCATCATAGATGGTGCCTCTTATGCAAACACCGGAATCCTTGGTACCGATACCGTCATTGATAAATTCGACATTTATAGCATTCTGAGTTGCCTTAAACCTAAAGCCATTAACGACATAGCCTGGCCAAGTCTTTGTTTGCCTCTTCGGTCCCAATGCCAGATAACGAACACTCTCATTAGTGAGTATTGTTTCAGGCAATAAAACCTGTAAATAAATATTTATAATTTAAATGTTTTAGCTTATATATTTCTAATCTCAGTTACTTACGTATTTTATAAGAATATATAAAATCAACCTCAATTATAATCTCAGTTACTTACGTATTTGCGAAACCATGACGGAAATGTACAATCAACCTCTCTTTGAAGTCCCTCATCAGTAATATCGGGTGTCCTCATTTTGACTTCATCTCTAAATACACTATTAGAGAAAATAAGAATATATAAGTGTAGTCACTTACTTCATCAAATTCGAGATTATAACGAGTGCAAGTGTACTGACTTACTTCTCCAAATCTCTCTCACTTCTTGTATGTCACAGTTTAACAAGACATATCGGTGAGCGGTATCATACTCGTCGTCAGTTAAACACCATTTTTTACTAGCCCTAACAGGCTTGCCCCTTACATTGAATATACCTCCATACTCAACGTCCTCATCATTCCTTTGAGGTCTATTTTGATTTGTCTTAACATAATTATCAAAATAAATGGAGCAGAAGTTTGACACCTTTTCGATAAGATATGCTTCGCATATCGAAGCCTCTATATGAGCCTTGTTGCCAACTTTCTTCTTTAGATGGTGTAGGTATCTAGAGAGACAAATTATCTTGAGAATTAATAATGAATTTTAAAATCCACTGAAATTCAACTTAAATTATATCGATTTTTATGTACCTTTCAAATGGGTACATCCATCGATAATGAACAGATGCACCGACACGGGCTTCGTATGCTAGATGAATCGGTAGATGCTCCATGCTGTCGAAGAAGCCAAGAGGAAATATTTTCTCTAACTTGTAAATTGTTAAGATAATCTTCTCCTCAAGTTCAACCATGTGTTGCACAGTCAACTTAGTTGAACAAATATCCCTAAAGAATATTGATAGTTCGGCCAACGGAACCCATACAGCAGAAGGCAACAACTCTTTCAAAGCAATGGGCAGTAATCTTTTCATAAACATGTGGCAGTCATGACTCTTCATTCCCGTTAGCTTGCGTTCATTGAGATCAACGCATCTAGACAAATTTGACACATAGTCGTCGGGAAATCTTAAAGTAGATACCCACTTGCAGATTATTAATCTATCTTTCTTGCTCAATGTGTATTGTGCTATCGGCTTAGTTATTTGTCCACCAGCTCTCCTTTGTATCAAGTTCAGATAAGGACGCTTACATATCTCGGTAATGTCTTGTCTTGCTTTTGGATTGTCCTTCGTCTTTCCTTTAATATCCATGACGGTATTGAAGACATTATCGAACATATTCTTTTCGATATGCATAACATCAAGATTATGCCTTATAAAATTGTCTTTCCAATAAGGCAAGTCCCAGAAGATACTCCGTTTGGTCCAGTTATGGGTTTGTCCGAACCCATCGACACGATTGTTCGATGGATCTTCCATTACATTGGGCAAGTCCTTTACATCTTCCCAAATATCGTATCCCGACAATCTGGCAGGCGGATGAGAAAATTTTTGTTTTCCAGCTCTGAACGCATCCTTGTTCTTTCTTCAAGGATGACTCGCGGGCAGAAATTAACGATGACAATCAAAGAAAAAAGTTTTTCCTCCATGCTTAAGGCGGAATGCCTTACTATTTTGTATGCATATCGGACAAGACATGGTGCCATGAGTACTCTATTCCGACAACATACCGTATACAGGAAAATCATTAATTGTCCACATCAGTGAAGCTCTTATCTGAAAGTTCTGTTTCCTGGAAATATCATAGGTCGCGACGCCGATCTCCCACAGCTATTTCAGCTCATCCACCAACGACTGTAAATATATATCGATATTCTTCGTCGGATTTTTGGGACCCGGTATGATAGCTGTCAAGAACATATAAGGAGTCTTCATACACATCCATGGTGGCAGATTGTAAGGGGTCAGAATGACCGGCCAGCAGGAGTATTGAGATCCCGACTGCCCGAAAGGGGCAAAGCCATCAGAACATAGCCCTATGCGTACATTTCTAGGCTATGCAGCAAAATCTGTATGACGAAAATCAAAATATTTCTACGCCTCTCCATCCGAAGGATGTGACAATTCTCCATCGTCCTTTGTGCATTCTTCGTTGTGCCACGTCATATGTTCTGCTGTATTCTGAGACATATACATCCTCTGCAAGCGCTTCGTGATTGACAAGTAATGCATATACTTGTAAGGACGTCGTTTTCTAGTTGACTTTCCTTTTCCTCCGACTGGCTTGTAACGATCCGTATTAAAGAAGCTGCAACTTTCTATATCCTCGTTCTCCTTGTAGTACAACATGCATCCGTTGTGACAACAATCTATCTTCTCGTACCCCAGTCCCAGTTGTCGGACCATCATCTTCGACTTGTAGAAGTTTTTTAGAAGCTCTTTTGATTCCTTCGGTAACACCTCCTTGATTAGTTGTATAATCTGATCATACCAAGTTTGTGGCAAATTAAAATCGGACTTTATGTTCAACAATCGCATCGTCACTGACAGTACGGAATGTGGCTCACAACCAAGATATAAAGAAGTTTCAGCATCCTGAAACATATCATAGAACTCCTTCGCCTCGGGATTAGGATCCTCCGGATCAAAATTAGGCCCTGCCGCATCGTACACCATATCTCGTGCAAGGTTCTGCATGTCTCCATAATCAACAGAGCATTCGTCGTCTTCGACGACAAAATTCGTTGCAGCATTATCATCAAAAGCATAAGTAGCAGCATTCGTAACTTGTCTTTCCGCATATAGTTCACCTTGCGATGACCACAGGCCGTAATCATGTACGAAACCCTTACGGGTCAAATGATCTCTTACACTCACCACTTCTTCGTAACGTCTATTACGATAATTACGACATGGACACTTGATTTTGTTACCGTCCATATACTGAGCTTTGCTCATGAAATACTTAAGAAATACTTCCACGCCTGCCTGAAAATTATCACTCACACCTATTCTGCTCTCGTGTTGTCGTTTGTACATCCATGTACGATCAAAGAAATAATGATCCATCACAGATTGGATGTGAAAATCTGTATAGTAAGACAAACTAAACAGAAGTAGTATATAATCTTGTAACTGGTGGATCCGCTGGTATATAGGCCGGATGTACTTAGTATCGACCGCATCAGATTAGTATCGGTCTATAGGTTTGGTATAGGCCGTATCAAATTGGTATTGGCCTTAGCGAATTGGTATCGTTCTATCCGATATGTATCGGCCGTATAGCTATGATTCGTACCGGCCTTATCGATTCGGTATCGGCCATATTCGATAGGTATCGGCTATATCGGATATGTATCGGCCGTATCAGATTAGCATGGTAGAAGGTTTAGTAACAACTGTACTTAGATTTTTCTCTTCTCGAGCTAGAATACCATTGCAAGAGAGTCACGAGAGAGTAAAAGAAAATCTCCTACATATTGATGTTTACGAGAGTGATTGGCCAATTACAGTAACACACATGCTGTATTTTCCATCAGGGAATGAGAGATTGAAAGCAATAACATATAGACTTGTATTTCGGGAGAAGAACTCGTACAAACTCTTTGTTCACAAAACAAACTATAGAAAATACAGAACAAAGAGTTTATAGTAGTTCGTCTATAGCTTGTTTTGTGAACAAAGAGTTTATAGGAGTTCGCCTTCTTCCGAAATACAACTCTATATGTTATTGCCTTCAATCTCTCCTTCCCTGATGAAAAATGCAGCATGTGTGTTACTGTAATTGGCCAATCACTCTCGTAAACAACAATATATAGAAGATTTTTTTACTCTCTCGTGACTCTCTTGCAATGGTATTCTAGCTCAAGAAGAGAAAAAGCTAAGTACAGTTGTTACTAAACCTTCCACCATGCTAATCTGATACTGCCGATACATATCCGATACGGCCGATACCTATCGGATATGGCTGATATCGAATCGATAAGGCCGGTACGAATCCTAGCTATATGGCCGATATATATCGGATAGGACGATACCAATTCGCTAAGGTCAATACCATCCGATACGACCTATACCAAACCGATATACCGATACTAATCTGGTATACCGATATTAATCTGCTACGATCGATACTAAGTACATACGGATACCGATACCGATACCGATAGTTCGATACCGATACCGATAGTTCGATATCGATACTGATAGTGCTATACCGATAGTCCGATACCGATAGTGCGATACCGATACCTATAGTGCGATACCGATAGTTCGATACCGATAGTTCGATACCGATACCGATAGTTCGATACCGATACCACTAAGTCCAAATGATTCCTCTTAAGCGTCGAGCATGTTATAACCTGCTCAACTTGACGAGTCAGTATATATATATATATATATATATATATATATATATATATATATATATATATATATATATATATCATGGTTTAAAGTATCGGCCGATACCGATCCGGTTTGGCATGTTCCGATCCGATACCGACCGATACCAAATATTGACCGATGGCGACATTGGGGGTCTTTGTTTCGGTCAATTCGGCAAAAAAAATTAAACATCATAGGAATAGTCCGATATCGATTCCAATACCGATATTGTGAACCTAGGTTGAAAGCATAATAAGGTTGTAAAAGCATGTAAAAGAATCCGATACTACCGATAATTATTTGTTTCCCAATACCAAAAAATCTGATACTCCGATCCGAAACTGCCGATACTACCGATATCGCCGATACCAATACTCATAGGAAAAGTCTGATACCGATTTCGGTACCGATACTTTGAAACTCGATATATATATATATATATATATATATATATATATATATATATATATATATATATATATATATATATATATATATATAAAGCAATAGACTTTCTCATCCTATTTCTTAAACTAGGGTTTGTCATATTGCATTTTCTTTTGTTGAACTCCATGTGGCTAAGACTAGGGTTTGTCATATTGTATTTTCTTTATATATCAAAAAAAAAACAAAAAAAAAACTAGGGTTTATCATATTGCATTTTCTTTATATATATATATATATATATATATATATATATATATATATATATATATATATATATATATATATATATATATATATATATATATATATAAAGCAATAGACTTTCTCATCCTATTTCTTAAACTAGGATAATTACTACTACTTACACTTACAAACCCTAGCTATCATGACCCGCACCCAGTGTAAGGGCACGAGAAGTAACGAACGTCCAGCCTACGCCGCAGTGTCTGCGGTAGAACGCTGTCCTGAGTCACAGTATCTAATACAGTCTAAAATAAATTTCGAATGGAGAGTAAATAATAAGTAACTCAATCACAATACTAAGATGGAATAGAAGAAGAATCTCAAGAGAGACACAGATAAAAGTCTAGGTGTAAATCACCAGAATAAAACTCAAGTACAACTCATAAAGTCTCAAATAGAAATACAAATAAAGTACTAAGTCTCATCTAGACTATAGGCAAGTCCTCAGCGACTGTGGGATCCTCCTGAGGGTCCACGTCGCCAGTGTCATCTAAGCCAATGCTATAATAAGTAGGGTAGTACTCCTCATCAATACCTGTAAAATTTTCAACATGCCCAGTCAGGACAGAACGAGCACATATCTCTCACAACAGTTCATAGCAGGAATGGACATATAAAGCAAGCTATAGAAAACTATACATCAATCGCTGTAAAGAGAATCAATTAGAGAGAGAGACTATAAATGAGATATAATATGACAAATAGAGAAATGTAACCTTCTACGTGATTCAGAGCATGAATTGGTTATGTAAACAGCTTGGGTTGCACATGGATACAGCTAAGGAGTATACATGGATAACAACTACTGGGGATAATGATCACATAACCAACTACACTCTCCCTGCCCCCAATCAATACACAAGGATCAATGCATGTTATGTTATTGCACATGGATAACAACTACTGTATACATGGAGCTCATACTAGCGTACCCCTCCCACCCCCCCGCCGCCCTCCCCAGCCCCGTGCTGCCCCGCACGCGCCATGCCCGCCGCCTCCCGCTGCCCCAGAACGTGCCACGCCCACGCGCGCCACGTACCCCTCCCACGCCCGCCTCCCCCGCAGCCCCCCAGCCCCCGACGCACCCGCCGCCCCCATAGTCTCCGCCGCCCTCGCAGCCCCCGACGCCCCCTGGCCTGCTACACACACCACCACCGCGAGAGAGAGAGAGAAAGAGAGAGAGAGAATTACCTTTGGGAGAGAGAGGATAGGTCGTCGATCACCACCGAGGAAGAGAGAGAGGAGAGGGAGGTCACCGACCGCCGCGGGAGAGAGAGAGAGAGAGGAGAGAGAGTGAAATTTGGGGGAATGAAAAGTTCCCTCCGTCATTTCAATTTAAGTCTGGAACGTATATTTAGTGACGGACTAGCGTCGGATTTTATCCGTCGCTAATCCGTCGCTCTATTTGATACTTGCCGACGGACTATCCGTCGCTACGTAGTCGAAGAATTGTTCCGCTACTTCTCCTAACAATTCCCGTCAAATAATCGACTGCATAGCGACGGCTGTGTATCCGTCGCTATATCTCCGACGCCCTAGCGACGGATGAGCGACCTTTTCTTCCCCTTAGAATAAAATAAAAAATGTATCGGCATGTCGTCGGTACTCTGTCAGCTATTTATCGTAAATCCGTCGCTAACGCCGATGGAAATTATCCGTCGCTAACAATCCGTCGCTAATTGACTGTATTTTGGTAGTGGGTGTTTTGACGACGTCCAATAAAGGAAATCAACAAGTTAGAAGAAGCTGCAAGGATGGAACTTCGATAAACGTCCCCGGATGCTGAAACAAACATCAGCAACGGTTTTAGAATAAAAAAATATACCAAAATGCCTACCAAAAGTCTAATTCTGGGCACAAGGGCAAAATCATAAATTCAGGTCAAAACGATATCCGTCGTTGGACCCACTTTGCACCAAAATGCGTGCCAAATCCTATGGTCTTTAAAGTTGTCAAACTGTATGTCTACAGATCCAGTTTTTGATACAAACTCAACCGTATGTCCAAAGTTAGATTTTGGTGGGCCGTGCACAAATTCGTCCGTTTAATCGGATCGTAGAGCCCACAAAACGACGATCCAGTCAACTGCCTCAGAATCGGACCAAACTTGGCTCACATGACCAGCTCAATGCTGCAAACCTAATGGCACAAGTTTTATCGTGATGTGATGAGTGTGCACAAAGTAATTGGGAATTTTTTGAAAAGGCCGATACAGCGTTCTTCGACGGATATGGGTCGAATTCGTTGCGCACACGCGCCCAATTCGAATTCCGTCAAAGCTCACACGTCCTTAAAGTTCGTACGCACCTTTCGATGCCTTCGGTTTACGACGGAGTCGTCCGGTTTGTCGGGACGGACCCCGTATCGAGAATTTTAGAGTTCTGGAAAACTATTTTTTTGAGATTTTTAAACTGATTTATCATGAAATAAATTCAAGAATAAATAAAACTAATAAGAGGGTTCTACTCTTGGTTATGTTGACTATACAACAGAAAAAATGGAATTTGGTGATGTTGGAAGAGAACAACCTTCCAATATGGGGTTCTAAATTGATTTCAGTGCTCTATTTTTGCACAGAAAGTCGATTTTTTTCGAGATTTTTTGAAATCGATTTTCACATAATTAAATATTTTCCAACAATATCTAATTGATGGGATTTATTGGTGTATAGGTTGTGGTTCTAACGAAGCAACTGGATCGAGAATCGATTAAGAGGTGGTCGTAAAAAATACCTGCGAAATCGGGCTCCTAGGCTACGGTTGCTGCTGCAACAGCAGTCCTCTGTTTTGCACGCGGCTGTGTTGGCCTTCGGTCGATGGACGTGCTGCAGGCACATGGACGGGTCGGTAAAGCTCGCGTGGATCAGGGTCGAGGGTTCGCGGCAAGAGCATGAAAGTTTGAGTTGTGGATGATCGGTGAAGCCGATGGAAAGGATTTCTTTGATATTTATATCCAAGATTTTAATTTGATTTTTGATCGAACTAAATCGGGTTCTTGATCAGGATTTTGATTTGAATTCGTGAAGAATCCTATCGGGATTGCACAGAATTTTTTTTTGAAAAGATTTGATAAAGATTTGAGGAAGATTGGGTTTAAGAATCCTAACGAGACTAAAGTCTCTGTTTCGCATGGAAAAAAAGAAAGGGTCAGGGCTTGGCCCTATTTGGAGGGGGGGGGGGGGGAGGACTATTCCATGTTGGTTTTTCTTCTTCTTCTAATAATAATATATATATAAATATAAATATAAATATAAATAAAAACAAAAACATATATGAGTGTGTCTCTGTGTGTGTGTGTATATATATATATATATATATATATATATATATATATATATATATATATATATATATATATATATATATATATATATATATATATATATATTCCCTAGTGTGTATATATATATATATATATATATATATATATATTTTTTTTTTTTAGTGTATATATATATATATATATATATATATATATATATATATATATATATATATATACACACTAGGGAATATATAGTATATATATATATATATAGTATATATTCCCTAGTGTGTATATAAATATATATATATATATATATATATATATATATATATATATATATATATATATATATATATATATATATATATATATATATATATATACACATATATATAGTATATATATATATATATTTTTTAGTGTATATATATATATATATATATATATATACATATATATATATATATATATATATATATATATATATATATATATATATATATATTCCTAGTATATATATATATATATATATATATATATATATATATATATATATATATACTAGGAATATATATATATATATATATATATATATATATATATATATTTTTTTTTTTTTTTTTTTTTTTTTTTTTTTTTTTTTTTAACCGAAAAGTATTATTATTGAAAGAAGGTGAGCTCTGAAAGAGCATTACAGGCAGTGCCAGAGCTGACAAACACAAAACGCGCTCTGGATAACAAGTTAGCAAAAATAAAAACAGGAAATCTAAGTAACAAAATAACGAAAATTGCCGAGTTGCAAAAGGTCCAAACGGTGGAATATATATATATATATATATATATATATATATATATATATATATATATATATATATATATATATATATATATATATATATATATATATATATATTTTTTTTTTTAATATATAAATATATATATATATATATATATATATATATATATATATATATATATATATATATATTCCTAGTATGCCAAAAATGTAATAATTTAAAATAAAATATTATAAATAGTAACAATATATTTATGTATAGAAAGAACCATTTTAGTATATAAAAAAATATATATATATTCCTAGTATGCCAAAAATGTAATAATTTAAAATAAAATATTATAAATAGTAACAATATATTTATGTATAGAAAGAACCATTTTAGTATATAAGAATAATTTTTATAACAAATAAGATTTTATTTAAACACTACTTAATATCACAAATCTATAAAATCATATAATAAAAATCCTAATTGTCTGTACATTGGGAATCTACCTTTTATCTATACTAAGGACAATAATCCTAGTAAAATCTAAATATTTGTAACCTAAAATTTTAAAAATATATAAATATTTATTTAGTATAACATATCCCATAATATGTTATAGTAAAAATCATTTATATTATAAATCAAATATGACCAAAATGATTGATTAAAATAAACCAATATTAAAATAAATTTACTTCCTAGATTTTTAGAGGGTTTACTGCTAATGGGCTAGTTATGGCACGCGATTGCACCAGCCGTGCCATACTTTCTAGTCATCCTAACTAACAAAAGTTAGCCATGACTAAGACCATTTGTCTAGAAAAACATCTCTTTAAAATAGTAAAATCCGACAATAATTATTTAAGCAAATGTAAAAGAAAAAATTCCTTAAAAAAATTAGGGTTTTACAACTTAAGCCATCTTATTGGTAAATATAATTTTTTTACAGACTTTTAGAAAACATGTCTACTAAGGAAGAGACCTTCACTGTAAAACCTTCTAAGTTTAATGGCACTTATTTCAAGTGGTGGCAGAGTCAGATGAAGTTTTGGCTTACCACTCTAGGATCGATTTCTGTCATTGATGGGTCCATACCCATCACAAATGATTCTGACAATACTGGGTCTGACATAGGGGTAACCAAGTCCTCCTCTTCTTCCAAACCTATGACCCATAATTAAATAGACTACCACTGTTTCCACAGAATCTTAAGTGCTATGTTTGAGTCTCTTTATGACATATTTTTTGAATATAAAAGTGCAAAAGAACTCTAGGATGCTTTGGAAGATGAATATGGTTGTGATGATGCTGGAATTGAAAGATTCAATTCATCCACATTCAACAGATATGTCATGGTAGATAATAAACCTATCAATGAAAAAATTCATGAATTCTAAGAACACCTTAAGCATGTTCAAGCCAAGGGAACATTCTTTTCTACTAATCATAAAATAGGATGCTTGATATACAAACTCCCTCCTTCTTGGTCTAATGTGGCGAAAGATCTCGTCCATCTACAAGGAACTATTACATACCCTCAAGCTCTAAAGAGACTTAGAACAGAAGAAGAGTTTAGGTTAAAATCCAAAGCAAGGTCTGATTCCAAAGCTAGGGTAAACCTTGTAAAAGACCATGGCAAACCCATGTCAAACCACCATCTCAAACCCGAAAAACTTCCTTCAAAAAGAAGCAGAGTGTTCAACCACATCATCAAAACCCTCATTACAAAAACCCTCATCACCAACAACCTCAGAAACCTAGAAAGTTTGGTCAGACTCAAGATCAGAGAAGATTTATTTTATGTGTGGTAAAATAAACCATATGGCCATTAACTGTTTCCATAGGAAGAAAGAATCTGTCAAGACCTCCTTCAAAGAAAAAGGCAAGTCAGAGGCTAACATGATTTTGAATGGATCTTCTAGCTCATTCAGGTCTGTAAGCTAACAACTTATAGTCAATATCTCTTACCATTCTGATGATTGGTGGTTGGATTTTGACGATAGGACACATCTCCTACTCGCTCCAAGATGTCGAACGGCCCTATATACCTAGGACTAAGCTTTCCCCGTACGCTGAAACGAATGACGCCACGGGTAGGTGAGATCCTAAAGAATACATGGTCGCCGACAGAAAATTCAAGAAGACGCCAATGGGAATCGGCCCAATGACGCTGGCGATCTTGTGCAACTCGAAGATGATCTCTGACTTGTCTGACCACTTCAACAGTCCGTATTACCATCTTCGGTCCAAGCATGTGCCTCTCACCAATATCATCCTAAGCCAAGGGAGATCTGCACTTCCTGCCGTACAAGGCTTCAAAGGGTGCTATCTGGATATTGGCCTGGAAGCTGTTGTTGTAGGAGAACTCCACGAGATGTAAGTGATCTTCCCACGAACCATCGAAGTCGAGTGTACATGACCGCAACATATCTTCAAGAGTCTAGATCGTGCGTTCTGACTGACCATCTGTCTGCGGATGATAGGCTGAACTGAACTTGAGACGAGTCCCCAAACTTTCTTGAAGACTCCGCCAAAAGTGTGAGGTGAATCTTGAATCTCTGTCGGACACAATACTGACAGGCACCCCATGCAATCTGACTATCTGCCTGAGGTACATCTCCGCAAGCTGATCCGTCGATTGACCGATTCTGAAAGGGATAAAATGAGCTACCTTCGTGAGTCTGTCGATTATAACCCAGATAGCATCTCTCCCAGCTGGGGATCTAGGTAATCTAGTCACAAAATCCATGGTAATGTGCTCCCATTTCCATTCTAGGATCGATAAAGGTTGAAGAAGTCCAGCTGGTCTCTGATGTTCGGCTTTAACTTGCTGACAAACCAAACAACGAGAGACAAACCGGGCTATCTCCCTCTTCATGCCATTCTACCAAAAATGTTGACGGATATCTCGATACATCTTCGTACCACCGGGGTGAATCGAATATTGAGAACAGTGAGCTTCTGCCATAATCTCCTGTCTGATATCTCCACTGGGTACACAAAGATGCCTCCCATATTGGAATGTACCATCTTCATGAATACATAACTCTGGTCTCCGTCCTGCTACATATTCTGCCCTAAGCCGCTGAAGCTTAGAATCCACTGACTGAGTTAACTTGATCCTTTCCACTATACTGGACTGAACTTGCATACTTGCCATCAATGCCACTCTGGAAGGAAGAACAACTTCAATACCCATCTTCTGAAGATATGCTAACAACTCTAGTTGTGCTGTTAAAAAATAGACTCTGGCTCTCCTGCTCAATGCATCTGCAACAACGTTGGCCTTCCCAGGATGATACTACAAGTTGATGTCATAATCCACAAGTAGCTCTAGCCATCTTCTCTGACGCATGTTAAGATCTTTCTGGGTGAACACATACTTAAGACTCTTGTGGTCGATGAAAATCTCCACCCGATCTCTATATAAATAATGCCATCACAACTTTAATGCAAAAACTACTGCTGCTAACTCCAAGTCATGGGTTGGATAATTCCTCTCATGGTCACGAAACTGGCGTGACGCATAAGCGATTACCTTACCATGCTGCATCAAGAAACATCCTAATCCCTTGCCGGATGCGTCGCAATAAACTAAAAATCCTTCCGTCCCATCAGGAAGAGTGAGAATGGGGGCTGTCATCAATCTCTGCTTCAACTTCTCGAATGAAATCTGACACTCTGCTGTCCAAGCAAACTATACATCCTTGCGGATCAACCGCGTCAATGGTACTGAAATCCGAGCAAAGTCTGACACAAACCGCTGGTAATAGCCGGCCAATCCAAGAAAACTTCGAACTTCTGCGAAAGTGCTAGGTACTGGCCATGTCTCTATGGCAAATATCTTCTAGGGGTCCACTTCTACTCTACCTCTGGTGATGATGTGACCTAAGTACGAGATACGATCCAACCAAAACTCGTACTTACTGAACTTCGCATACAACTGGTGCTCCCTGAGAATCTGAAGAACCACACAGAGATGCTGCTCATGCTCTGCCTTACTCTTGCTATAGACTAAGATGTCGTCTATAAACACTATCACGAACTTGTCCAAATAGGGCATGAAGATACGATTTATGAGGTCCATGAATACGGCTGGCACGTTGGTCGCTCCAAATGGCATAACTAGGAACTCCCAATGTCCATACCTCGATCTGAATGCTGTCTTCGGGATATCCTACTCTCTGACTCTGATCTGATGGTACCCTGACCGCAAGTCAATCTTCGAGAATACTGCCGCTCCCTTGAGCTGATCAAATAAGTCATCTATCCTTGGTAGAGGATATCTGTTCTTGATTGTCACAGAGTTCAAGGTACGATAATCAACACATAATCTTGACGTACCATCCTTCTTTTTCACAAGAAGCATCGGATCTCCCCAAGGTGATCCACTAGCATGAATGAATCCCTTGGTTCTAAGTTCTTCAATCATCTTGTACAAGATCTCCAACTCTGAAAGCGCCATCCTATAGACCCTCTCTGACACTGGTGCTGATCCAGGAATCAAATCAATGGTGAACTCGATCTCTCTCTCTAGGGGCATGCCTGGAAGCTCTTCGGGAAATACGTCAGGAAACTCTTCTACAACTCTAGGAAACTGAACTGCTGCTACTGCCATCCGCAATGCTGGGGAAGAAGGTTCTACTCTGCCTCGGAGAAATAAAAACTCTGGCTAACCAGGGATACTAAAAATAATCTTGTCGATATGGAAATCTATTCTAGCATACTGGTCCCTCAACCAATCCATCCCTAGGACCACATCATAATCGGCCATCGGGAATTCTATCAACCTAGCGGAAAACTCTCTACCGCTAACTATGATTCGACACGAGAAAAACACTCTATCTACTCCCACAAGACTGTTACCAATAAGTATATTGAGCCTTACTGATAATGACTCGGGCTCCAGTCCTATCCGTATTACGAATCGTGCATACATAAATGAATGCGATGCACCTGAATCAAATAATACTGATGCAGGAAAAGAGTTGACGAGAATGGTACCTGCCACCACCTCACCTAATGCTAACTCCTCTTCTACGGTCAAAGCTATCACCTGACCTTGCCCTCTGGGTGCTGGTCCCCTATGCTGGAAACCTCTCTGACGGTTCTGATTCTGAGCCTAAGCCTGGGCATACTACTGTGGTCGCTGCTGCTGGAATGCCTGGGCCTGAGGCGACAATGGCCTCGGAGGCTGGTACTGCTGCTGCTGCATTGGTGCTGGTCCCCTCACCGAGGGACTAGTCTGGGCCGATGAGGATGAACCGGCTTTCTGTGGACAGGACCCTATCATGTGATCCGATACCCCACAAGCCAAACACAATCCTTGTGCTCGGCGACATTCTGATACTACATGTCCTAGCTTCCCATAATGAGTACAGCCTATTGTAGAAGACTGCCTCTGCTTCTGCTGAGGGTACGTCGGGTTCGAGTGCTGAACCGACGTAACTGATGCTGCCCTTTTCGGAGCTCCAAAGGTCAAGGCCCTAGCTGCCGGGGCTGGGGCTGGGGCTGAAGATTGGTTCATCTGGCCATGGGACCGCTTCCGTCCTCCTGTTCTGTCTACAATCCTCTACGAAGTATACTCATGCCTCTTCGCTGCTCGCAAGATGGCATCAAAAATCCGATGCTCAAACTGCTCCACTGCTAGAATGATCTCTAGGTGGAGTCCCTGCTGGAACCGCTGCGCTCGATCGAACTCAGTTGCCACCAAAGTCGGAGCAAACCGACTCAGTCTCGAAAACTCGATCGCATAACCATCGACCGTCCTACTCATCTGCCTGAGATTGGTGAACCTTGTCTGTAGGTCGTGCCGAGCTACAACATCGAAGTACTTGATCTGGAACTTGTCACTGAATACCGCCCATGGAACAGGTGTCGCCAGTCCAACTGCTATCATCGCCCACCAGGTACGGGCTAGGTCCAATAACTGCAGGCGCACCACAGCTACCTTCTCTCCTTCTGGAGTCTTGGCTGCATCCAAGATAATCTCGATGTCCTGAAGCCATACATCAGCTTCAATTGCATCTCACTACCATAGAAGAAAGGAGGGTTCAGACGCTTGAAACTGCTAGCTGCACTGTTCACTTGATAACCAACACGGCCCATGGCATCCTGTACTACCTGGTGCAGGGCATTGCCCCGGCGATCTTGAGATACAAACAATGTCCTGATGAGACCCACCAAGGTGCCATCGTCAGGCTCTACAGGCTGGACGGGCTGAACTGGTGGCTCTTGACCCCCAGTAGGCATGACTCTGGAGGCTACTCCTGAATGCTGGGCTCGATCTCTAGGTTGCTGCTGGTCTACTAGAGGTGCTCCACCTTGCCGATCGGTAGGACCAGGAACAATACCGTTGAATAAACGACATAGGAAACAATAAGGAAGGACCATGATAGATCAATGATATAAGCATGTGATCAGATCAAGATTTCAGGAAGATTAGGAGACACGAGTAGAGATCAAGGGCGAGTGCTGATTGAGACATATATCCGGTAAAACCCTTACACATCTTGATTTACAAGACCTCCATGGGCCACCACTTAAACCGTGTCACGCCCCAGAACCAGAATACTGGAGAGTGGAGGACAGACACAGCCAGCTACGTACATTAAAGTGAAACCCACCTCGTAATACGGTCATGGCTGTCTATATGCATGAGGATTTACTACAAGCCATCAGTCACTTAAGGTCAAGAACAATCCTAGTGTCTCAATCTCAAGCAAGCAAGTAAATGTAACAAGATGGTAGATCATCAGACATACAAAGTAAGGCATCCCATACATTACATATTCAGATGATCATGAAGTTAGTCATACAAAATGCAAAGACTAGCAAGAGTTTAAGTCATACATGATCAACCTTAGGATTTGTTAATCATGTTACAGCCCGTAGGCAAACAGTAAGTAAAGTTGCAAACGAGCTAACACTTGCTCGACGGCTAAACGCCTCAAAAAAATATTTTTACAGTAGAGTGGGAGAGCAAAATAAGAACCCACTCGTTGCCAGGATTCCTTCTAGTGGTCACCATCTGGCAAAAAGGCTGGAAGATCCTCGGAAGCTGCTCCAAAATTTGGCCATACAAAACCAGCTGGGTCAGACCCCAGAAAGAGCAAGTGCCAAAAAGGAGGCTTCATTTAAGAACTAAAACCAGCATATCAACACATAAAATCATAGGTAAAAATAACATAAGACATGAGTAGAGATAACAGGGTGATAAACAATAAAATAACTAAAAGACTATTTCGGTAACCAGGTTACAACCCGTAAACCAAACAAGGACCGGAGTTGTAACCCTTCGCGTGAACAGAATTTAGCCTATAACCAATTATCGATAGTGTAAAGCATAAACAATCATGTCCAGAGATAGCCATATACTGGGTCTAGACAAGACTAGACAAGATGGGACTCCATTCAATCATTCACGGCCAAGCAAGAGTACAGCTTGATAGTTAGCTAGCTAAGGTTATCACAAGCCTAGTTACTAACAAGATACAATGAGGATTTCCACGGCCACAAGCCCTGCAGACTATCTAGGTTATCCAGGCACAAGGTTCATGTTAAGAGTTGTCTTGACTTGTTAGGTGACTTGGATATAACACATGACAGTGTGCATAGTAATCGTTTTATGTAGTGTCCACATAACAGTGAGCTGGAAATGTGCCCTACTCGTCGACAGGATACAAGTCCCTCAAAGAAGACACCCAGATAACGTGATTGCCTGTAGCCGGAATACATCTCTATATGCTCTACTTGATCAATCTAGTTATTAACCTAGTCAGATTCAGTATGAATCCCTGACCGTGGTAACCAGGGATATATGTCCTAGACATGATGCGAGATAAGACTGGTAGCTTTTACAAGCACATATAATACAGTCACCCACGGTGTTCAAGAAGAGAATTTACTAGCGTATCAAGTTAGCCGTCACAACAGTGTTCATGGATTACATGTCAAGGTTACTTGTCAGGGGTGCACCACAACGGGTCACCATCATGTTATGTTACTTGTCATGTTCTTGTCTGGAGTGCGCCACGACGGGCTATTACCATGTCAAGTTACTTGTACTTGTTACTTGTTAGGGACACGCCACGACGGGCCGCCATCATGGTTCATTATACGTCATTCATCAATTCGTGTTCACACATCATGGTTGTGATCATATAGCATATCATTGCACAAGCTAGCTTGTAAGTAAGGAAGAAACATAATCCTGAGTGCGCCCAACGGGCCACCGATGTGATAAGTGAAAGGACATGGCAGCATATGGAGGAAAGTACATGTCATGACAAAAGAGAAAATGCTGAACCATTGCTAAGCCATGCCACGGCTTGCACAAGTCGTGCCACGATTTTCTATTTAACAAAAATATAGAAAGCCGTGCCACGATCAAACAAAATCGTGCAAATCGTGCCAAGTCATGCCAAGTCGTACTGCGACTTGCACAAGTCGTGCCGTGTCGAGTCGTGCCATGCCTAGCCGTGGCATGCACGAGTCATGTCGTGTCATGGAGATCAATAGCGAGAAAATTGCGTAAAATCACAAGTCGTAAAAGATGCGATAAGCCGAAACATGCAAAACCAAAGCATGAGGATCACGGGCATCCATGTGCCCAAGTGAAGGGGACTTATGCACCCACATGGGGGCTCCTATGCACCCACATGAGGGTGTCTATGCGCCCAAACATGGGTGCCTATATGGCCAAGGCACTTGCATGGCCAAGTGCCAAGGAATGGAGAAGGGGTTTGTACATTACGGGTGAAGGCCAAGTGCCATACCCAAGTCATGCACCCACACTGGCTTCATGTATAAACCCACATGGAGGGGAATACACTCTATGCGCCCAAACATGAGTGCCCTATGTGCCCAAGCATGAGTTGGACCCTTGTGGCCAAAGGCTAAGGGTGAATGAATGCAAGGAGACAAGTCGTGAAGGCTTATGCGCCAACACAAGACTATGCTCCCACATGTGGCACCCTATGCACCCACATGGAGGCATATGCGCCCACATGAGTGGGAGAAATGCTTTAGGCGCATGACAGGTCCATGTGCCCAAGCAGTGCACTGTTCATCTTCCCGACGAATTCGGGAAGAACGAACCATGGCCGAAAACTTCAAAACTCCGCCATTTCTCCATCCGGAGTCCAAATTCGGACTTCCTTAGGTCAAAATAGGGTAGAACGAAATTCTCTACCACATGGAACCATCAAAACATGCAAATGAAGAAGTTAAATAGATCAAAACTTCAATATTCCAAAAAAGGTAATTTTTTAGATCTATAAAAATTCATGCTTCAAAATAAAAAATTTCAAGTTCTAAAGTGGAAGAGAATCATGCTAGTAAACCATTGGAACCGTCCAAATGGGTTCTTGAGTGAGAGCAAGGTGCACTTGCCTATGGAAGAGGAGTGGTTTTTAATGGAGGAGGAGAAGAAGAAGTTATGAGGATTTATGAGGAGAGAGAAAAGTAGGTGGCTTTATAAAGGAGAATGGTGGTAGGTAGGGGGTTTAGCATGTTGAACCAAATTAAACCAAGCCAACCAAAATAAACCAAGTTAAACCATGATGAACCTAAACAAGATTAAATCAAAATCAGCTAGCAAGACAAGACAAGTAAAAATACTGGATAGGATCCCGTACACGTATACTAGAAATACGTATACGGAAAATGAAGGTGACAGCAGTGGCCTGACCAGGGGACTTCGTAGTGGCCTGACCAGGGGACTTCGCAGTGGCTTGACCAGGGGACTTCCCAGTGGACTGGCCAGGGTTCATCGCAGTGGACTGGCCAGGGTTCATCGCAGTGGGCTGGCCAGGGTTCATCGTAGTGGGCTGGCCAGGAGACTTTCCAGGGGACTTCGTAGTGGCCTGGAGTGATAGATTGGTTCCAAAGCTATGGTTTGGATGGAAGTTATTATATACAGATACTATCGACTCCATCAGCACCAGCACCCACACAAGACGAAGGTGGTGATGCATCCCAGGAGAGTACAATGCGAAGGAGAGCCCGACTCAATCTCAGGGAACTTGATCGTCTAGACTATTGGGAATTAGACAGACAAGGAAGATAGACGAATATTTTGTACTTTATGATGTTCTTTTTTTATTTATATAAAAGTCACCTTTCTTTGACAAACTATTGCAGTTACTTCACATGATGTTTTGTATTCATTCTCGTGGTTGATTTGTACAACTCCTTCAATTGTGTCCTAAACCACTGCTGTATCGAAGATCTCTTGAAGATTGATCCTTCGCCATAGTATGGTTCTTCTTTGGTCTTTCGGCTTTGTGTCGTACATCTGGTACTCCAATGT
Source organism: Iris pallida (assembly GCA_029216955.1). NCBI lineage: Eukaryota > Viridiplantae > Streptophyta > Magnoliopsida > Asparagales > Iridaceae > Iris > Iris pallida. Next base: position 8,077,268 of record JANAVB010011397.1, on the reverse strand, counting down.
CGCCTCTAACTAATGCACTTTGAATGTTGTAAGGGACTGGAATTGGCTCCAAGTGCGGCTCGTAGACACTTTTTAGTGCTTCCTTTGAAAATATAGCTGGATAATAATGCTCAATCCTAATATTGCAACAATTACAAGCATAACATGCATGTACACATGAAAGAAAAGTATGATACCACTTTAAACATGAACAATAGATTTTATTTAAACGAACAACATATGTTCTATTGTTTGATGATCTAATATCTCAAAAATATGACCCACTATACGTAACATTTCGAGCTGATGGTTTTCTTTTGTGATACGAGCCATCGTTTTTAATATCTTTGGACAAAAATTTGTTTTAAGATTTTCAGCTTGTTGTCTGTTTTTGTCCTGAAGTAGTATAATCTTGGCTCAAATACCATCAAGTAGTGTCATTATTGGTTTATCACGAAGATTTTTAATCCAGTTATTGAAAGATTCAGCAAGATTTGACATGTTAATATCTAGTCTTGGACAAGGAGAATATGCTGTAATCCAGTGTGAGAAAACACGATTTTCATCATTTATTCCAACGAGCCAATTATAAACATCAACATTTTCAGCTTTAATCATCTCCAAGCAATTATTTGCATCTGTTTCATTATAACATCCTGCAAGATAGTCCAAGCTACGTTGAAAATGCTTTAATCTACATACCGATTTCAAATTTGCCTTAAAATGTTGAATACAAAAAATGAGGCGATTCCGGAAAAATAGCACGCATGGCATTTATCAATCCTTTCTGTTTATCCGATATAAAAGAAATTGTATTCCAGGCATCAAAAAATCTTTCAAAAGATATTCTTAAACCGTTTAAAAACCAAGTCCAAAATAAGTGTTTTCACTCTCACCAACAGCATATGCAATTGGATATAGTTGATAGTTAGGATCATGAGCACAAGCAATAAATAAAATATCTCTATATTTAGAGAAAAGAAAAGTAGCATCAATACTAATCACATGTAAACATCCCTTAGAAATCCATCAATGCATGCCTTGAAACAAATAAAAATTCTTTCAAAACTATTTTTTTTTGTAATCTTCATAAAACATTGGCTACCTGGATTTGTCTCAATAATTCTAAGACCATACTCTTCGAGACTACTATATGCATCAATATAACTACCATTTATTTCGGATAGAGCAAGTTCTCTAGCTTTCCAAGCCTTACAGTATTTAATATGTATTCGATGTTCCCTAAATATATCTTTTACAACATGAGATGGACTATACGACTGATTATCTCAAATTTTTTCAATAATCTGATTTTTAACCCAAACAGTGGTAGCTAATGGATGAGAACCAGTTGTAAGTCCACCTAAACAAGAATGAATATTTTCTAGCATTGTAATAGAAAATCTTTTGCCTCCACCTATGGCTTTAGCGTATACCCTCCAATGACAATTTGAACTATTACATTTATATATAATTCTAGTAGCATTATTTAAAGTAGCTGAACAAGTAAAATTACGTCTAATTGCTATATCACTGATAAAACTTCTAAATTTAGAACGATTCTCAAATTATTTTCCAATAAATAATTCAGGAGTGCTAAGGCTATCAACAGAATCATCAAATTCATCATCTAAATTTTTAATTAGATCGTCACTATTTTCATCATCGTTATTAACATCATCTATTATATGTTCTTCTTCAGTAAATGGAATAACTTGATGAGAAGAACTAGGACCAACATTGAAAGTTACATTACAAGCAGGTATATTACTTACATTTTTAGATGGGGGCGGAGTGACATAGATATTAATATACGGTGATTGTGCATTCACTTGAAGAACAAATTTCCATGCTTCTTCACTATCTATATTTATACAATTATATATGAAAATATGTACTAATATAAATTCGTAGTCGATAGAATATTGATCAATAATTAGATTATATAAACTAAGAAACGAAATATTTCGATCAACTAAAAGAACTTGGGTTAAATCCCCTTGATACGCTAACCCATTTAGTACACCTCCAAGCGAGCATAGTATTGTTAGATTTTCATCCATGTTGACAACAAGATGAACTTTCTGTAGGAAGAGAGGAGCTTCAGCTTTCAACGAAATAGACTTGACAAACTTCTTACTGAATGAGAGAGATATTGTGAAGTGAATGAGAGAGATGTTGTGAAGTGGTTTGATACTTATAGATGGTTGTGGGTTAATATAGCCGTTGGAATTAGAACGTTCCAATTGTAACATTGAGAATTGTAACGTTAGAAACCCAACAAAAGATAACCCACCTCAACCCAACAAAAAGAAAACCAAACCGTAAAAAACCAACAAAAAAATTCACCATCATACTAAGGGGACAAGTAAAAATTTAACCCACCCAACCCAACTCCAACTCAAGTAAACCATAAAAAAAATTAAACCAAACCCACCCAACTCCAACAACAATCAATTAACCGAACCCACCCAACCCAAACTAAATGCTTTATTTCAGCCAAATGGAGTGTCGAAATTTGAGCTGATGCTCATTTTTCGACATACCGTCTGTCGGATTTTGAGGATGCTCATTTTTCGACAGACGGTCTGTCGGATTGTATTGTTTGACCAAATTTCCCAAACATCTATCGTTTAAACAAATATTATTTAAATTATTATCGGTACAGCAATTTTTTTGTAGAATTTTAAAACTTCGATGCTCTTACACCAATTTTACTTAAGTCTGACGTTATATATCGCTCAGGAAAAAAATGACACGTGACTTTTGGTGTCGTATTAGAAGTAAATAGCCAGACAGATCTGGAGGGTCTATTTGGATTGAGAGTTAAGTGAGAAGAAGTTAAGGGTCTGCTTGAATTGAGAGTTAAGAAAGTTAAATGAGAGAAAGTTAAGTGAGGAGAAATAAAATTATGTTTAGTTTGAGGGTGGAGGTTTATGAGAGAGAGTTATAGAGGATTAAGTGGGATTTTATTTCACCCTCTTTTGTCCTTTCTTAAAATCCCAAATCGGAGGGTTAACCAGAAGAATTGAGGGGTTTTGTTATAAAAGTCATAAATACTTCTTCTTTGTTCTATAAAATATCATAATTTTTTTCTTTCTTTTTTTGTTTTCAACATGTTGCTTCGTAGCTTCCTAATTTGTGAAGATATTTTGACAAGTTTAATTAAAATTTTAATCAAATTTAATTTGATGACACATGCAATAAGGTTATTTTGGTAACTATCATATTTTTATTAATCCTCCTCTCACTCAAAACCTCCATTCAAGCAAGAGTTATTAAACATCCCCCACTTAACTCCACCTTCAATCCAAAGTCCAAACAATGTTCTATATATTGACTCTACTTTCCTTCACTTAACTTTTCCTCATTTAATCCTATTTAACTATGCTTATTTTTTTCCCTTAATCCAAGCAGACCCTAAGTGAGAAAAATTCAAATAATCATGCTTGATTTGATAATAGCTTGTCCAGAAAAAAGATTATAGAGGGTTGAGTTAGAATTTTTTTAATCCCCTTTAGTCTGTTTTTATAACCTCCCAATTTCATGTATCCTGTTCACTTAAATCTCTCTCACTTAACCCCAAGCAGACCCTGGAAAAAAAATCTTACTCTATGCCTGGCCTGCCCCTTCACTCTCTGTAAAGCCAATATTCTAATTATATAAGCAACCACAGACTGACTGACTTTCCAGACAATATGGATGTAGCAGTTGCAATGGATGAAGAAGAAACAAGAGCAGCACCAGATGAAGCTGTAGCGTCCCAGCAACCCCTGATTGCCCACCACCACCACCGGCGGTCCCCTTGGTGTTGGTGTTGGTGTTGGCGCCTCCCCTCCCCGTCCGCGTCGTTCCGGCTGAGGACCAGCCTCCTGTCCGAGCTCGGCGGCTCCGTCGGCGACCTCGGCACCTACATCCCCATCGTCCTCGCCCTCACCCTCGTCAATGGCCTCGACCTCGGCACTGTTAGGAAAGAAGCGCGGAAACCTTTCCCCAAACTGGAGAGTACCTGCGAGAGGACCGAGAAATACAACGCACGAACCCAAAAACAACCACACAAAACAATCCACGCAGACACAGAGAATTTTTGACGTAGAAAACCCTTACGGGAAAAAAACCACGGGACGATCGGAGTCTAACCCTGAGAAGCCTCCACTAATGGAATAGAAGAATTACACCCTCTACAAACTCCTCCCGATCCAAATCGGATCCCCACAACACTCAGAAGTAAGAACAATGATTACAAGGCTACGAAGAGCGAGAACGACGAGTAGAGATTACCCGAATCCGATTCTCCTTCGAAAAACACCTTCAATCCTCCGTCTTCTCTTCCGAAGTTGCAATGGCACTCTTGCCTCCTTCCTCTCTCTTTTCTTGTGTGTTCTCCGATTGTGTTACAATAGATTAGGGCTTGGAAATCCCAACTTAACTTCCTAATCCCGCAACAAATCTGGATCGTTTGATTTGATCCAGTGGTGAAAAAATCACCCAGATTTCTGCCTCAGCCCCGACGACACAAAGTTCGGCCAGAACTCTGTGTCGGGCAAATAGAACCTATCGGCCACATTCTGGAGTGGCCAGACCGAGTTCGTCCCGAACTCGCCCTGGGACCGAGTTCGGCCCGAACTCGGCAGCCCCAGTCCAGAACCCCCCTTTGGGTTGGCAGCAGCAGCAGCAACTCCGCGTCGCCTACTTCCTGAGCTTCTCCGACATCGGACGACGCTCGTCGCACTCCGGGATCTTCTCCACATAGGTTGGGAACCCCATCCACTCCAACAGGCACCACCCTCATCTTCACCGCCCTCTACAACGCCCTCACCGGCCTCCTCTTCGCCGTCCCTATGCCCGTCCAGCCCATGAAGTCTATCGCCGCCGTCGCCATCTCCGAGTCCGACCGCCGCCTCACCGTGCCCCAGATCATGGCCGCCGGCATCTCCACCGCCTCCGTCCTCCTCCTCCTCGGCGCCACGGGCCTCATGTCCTTCTTCTACCGCTTCATCCCCCTCCCCGTCGTCCGCGACGTCCAGCTCTCCCAGGGCCTCTCATTCGCCTTCACCGTCGTCAAGTACGTCCGCTACCACCAGAATCTCTCCTCCGGGAAGTCTACGGCCACCCCCCGCCCCTGGCTCGGCCTCGACAGCCTCGTCCTGGCCCTCTCCGCCCTGCTCTTCATCGTCCTCTCCACCGGCTCTGGTGTTGGAATCTCTATTTCTTCAGTTGAAGCTTTAGTTAGTGAAGGCGTTATTTCTTTCAGCTTTGATATGCCTACAACCAAATGCTTATAATTTTTTTACAATCGTCACGTGTCTGCCATGTGCGGACTTTGATTGGATGGTGGGAGGGGAGTTGTGGGGTCGGGTGGAGCCTATGTAGCAGGAGGGGTGAGAGGGGAGGTGGGACCTATGTGTAAGGGGTAAGAGAGAGAGAGAGGTTGTAAGAAGGTTGTAAACATTTGATTGTAGACTTAGCATTTTCCTATATCTTTGCAATAAGAGGACGTGATGTATAGAATTTTGTTATTTTATGTGTTTCATGTGTAACCTATAATTGGGAGTATTTTAGTTTCATGGACAAGGATTATTTTTACGTATATTGTTGTTATTCAATTGTTTACTTATTTCTACTGCATCAACCTTAATTTGGACATATTTATCGAGTGTTATATTCATGTCATGTATAAGTACAACTTAGATTTATACGACATTACGTATGTAAACTTGTATTATCAAAATCAGGACGTAACATGTGTTGTCACCTGAAATTTCGTTAATGGGGATTAAATGTTGTAATAAACTCATACGATAAGGCTAATAAGCCTTCGAGGAGACTAGCCTGTTAACCAGCAAGGCTAAAGACATGTTGTTTGCCTTTTTGGAATAGTTGTCCCTTAATATCCCATTAAATCAAAGATTTATATGTGTTATGACTCATTAATGATATCCCCTTCAATCAAGGATTTATAGATGTAACAATTGGTATCTCATTTTAATCATGGATTCACCCTTTTTCCAAGATGGCGTGCTTGGGATAATTGAAGTTGTCGCCTGTATGCGGAGTCAACATCTGTCGACGCTAGGCAGCCTTATCTAGCGAGGCTAAGTGCGGTGAAGCTAGCCTCCTTAGTTATAAGCTAACATGTACGACGAATATAGCCTTCTTAGTTGTATGCTAATCTGTATGCCGAAGCTAGTCTTCTTGGTAGAAGGCTTGCTTGTACGATGAAGCTAGCTATCGGGCTTATCAAACTTTTTTGTTGTTGTTGAGGGTGTCCACTTCTTAATGGTGTTTGGAGGCATGCCTCCAAGGGGGCTCGAACCCATGTCACTGCGCCGGGGTGCTCCACCGTTCCCAACGGACTACGGCCACTGGGACAAGGCTTATCAAACTTTGCATGTATGGCAAAGTTAATATATTTTAGGCATGTTTGACCTATTTTGAGATTTGATGGGTGCATACTAAATGCTTATTTTAGGTTTTTTCTAAGGGCACTACCAAGTTTACTTGGAGGCAGTCCTTACTTGGGGACAGTCCAAGCAGGTAGAACTTTTGCTGGGGGGCACCCACAATTTGCTTGGGGGCAGCCCAAAAATTAGGGCAGAGGGAGGAGGACGAGCGGACGGCGGAGGCGCCAAGGGCGGCGGAGGAAGGACTGCTGTGGAGGTGATATTGATTGGGGACGGCGGAGGCGATGAAGGGGGTCTCCTACTGGAGCTTGCGGAGGAGGAGGAGGGTGTCCGAGTTGTCGGGGTCGAAGGAGAGGAGGAAGCGGACGTCCTGGAGGGCGAGGTTGGGGCGGCGGAGGGCGCGGGCGTGGCGGAGGAGGGCGCAGGGGAAGCGGGGCTGGGACTGGAGGGCAAGCGAGCACTCGGCGGCGATGGCCTCGTGGTTGACGGGGTGGAGGGAGAGGAGGCATGCCGCACGGTTGCTGTGGAAGAGGGCGCGCTCGGCATGGCCGTGCGGGAGGAGCTTCAGGCCGAGCTCGTACTGACGGTCGGCTCCGCTGGCGAGCGAAGGTGTCTTCGTCGACTGCAGCTAAGTTGGCAGTCCTAGGACTGCCAACTTGTTGACAGTCCTAGGACTGCCACTAAGTTGGCAGTCCCACTTGTTGGAAAAAATTAGACTGTCCCTAAGTAAAAAAATGGGTGGCAAACTTGTAATTTTTTTGAATATTTTTGGACTGTCTCCAAGTAAAAAGTGTGATGCCCTTAGAAAAAACCTTATTTTACCCGTCATGGACTTGCTTGTTTGTGGTGGTGTTCAAGCCAGCTGACGGGTTTCGAATTTCGGTTTTGAAAATTCTAAATTTTTTATTCGGCTTCGGTTTCGGGTTTCGGTCCAAAACCTAAAATCAAATAAATTTTTTTAGTTTATATATATACTAAATAAATGTAGGTATATTTAAGTACTATATATATTAACAAAAAAGTGCAAATAAACCAAAAAATTGAATAAACCGAATAAACCGAAAATCGAACCAATTTAATTCAGTTCAGTTTGATTCGGTTATGGGCCAATTCGGTTCGGTTTTGCTTATTCGATTTTCGGTTCAATTCAGTTTTCGGTTCGATTTGAACCGAATTAACCGAATGCTCACCCCTAGCTCGACCCGCCCCCTCCTCCCTCCGCTGGCCGGCTACCCCTCCCCTCTCCTCTGGTCGACCGCGCTTGACAAGCTCCCGCTGTAATGACCCGCACCGCCCTAGCGGAACGTCGATTCAAACGGCAAATGCAACGACTCGAACGAGTCGTTGACCCGAAGAGTTGGCATCGACCTGATGAATAATCGATATAAGGCTTATATTGGCCCGTCAAGAGGAATCTAGACTTAGACTTTCAAAGGCGCGCTCGGAGTATCGCTCAGCCGATGCGAACATCGCTATGGTGGGTGGCTCCGATGAACCCCTCTTTGCTTAGCCTAGACAAATAACAATACGGACACTATTGCTAGAATCGCTAGGCGTTAACACTGCGTATGCTAATAAATGAATGACTCAATGCACCTAGCTAAGGGAATAATCCCATCTTGTATGCTTGTATAGAATATAGAAAAGTACCTAGAAAATGTGAGAACTCTCGTACCGTGCTCCACGCTCGTACTAAGGCACAAGCTTACGTTCAAGTCCCTTATGCGTTCAACAATAAAACAATGAATGGTTTACAACAATGAAATGGAAGACTATCGACATAGTCGTTCCGAGTAGAGTATAGCAACATTGAAAGACTTCGGGACCGATAGGTCGCTAAGGCGACTCCCGCACAGGGAGTTGCATAATGTATGAATGAATGAATGAACGAATAAGTGAATTAATGAATCCACGAATGAATGAATGAATGTGTGAATGAATCAATGAATGAACGAACAAGTGAAAGAAAGAAAAGAAAAATAAATAAAAGATAAGAAGGAAAGGAATGGTTAGCAACAGGTATGACGGAGACGTGCATCGGGGCTCGCTACCCGCACTGCATGGACGCCGACGCCAACCTAGTCGATAACGTATTATGGCTAAGGGTTAGCCTACGGCTCAGAGACAGCCGTTAAGTTAAAATGATAAAAACAATACGAAATGGTCGTGGACACTCCCATCTTATACGGGAGAGAGGCGGAATAAGGGATTTCCAGCGGCACGGTCAAAGGAGGGTGTTTGCCATAAAATATAAAAGAGCAGAACAGTTTTATGGGAGGACTGGACTTTTACTTCACGTTACAAACTCGCTTGTACAAAGAAAGCCTAGGGACGAAAACCTAGGTACAACAATCTAAGTACAATTATTTATTTTTGATTCTGGGGGTGACGATAGAGGCTCGGGAAGGCGACGACAGCCCTGCCTTACACCTTGGACGATCGGACATAACCTTGGCTCCTGCGATGAGATGCTTGGCGTTGACGAAGAAATGCTCTTCTTGCTCTCCTCGTATTGCTCTTCTAGCTTCTCTCTCTCTGGATTGATCTCTGTGGATTTCTCTTACTGATTATTGGGGGAGTGTCTCTCTCTCCGTATGTATCTGTCTCCTCTTTGTAAGGGAATGGCACCCTGCTATTTATAATAGTGGGGGGCATCATTAGCTTTTGCAATGGTTGCCTATTCTCAAAGTGGCGACAGCCTGGTAAATGATCAATCTGGACCATTAATCTTGAGCATGAAGGATCTAGGCCATTAATAAGGATTATGCCAAATCATGTCAGCAATTAATGTTGATTGCAATAAATCCCCATTATGATGATTTACTGATATCCGCAAATCTAAATGAATTAATTTAATTCCTTCTCTTGCCACGTGTCCCAAATTATTGGGATCTGACCCAAAATTTGATTATCTTTAGGACACGTGTCCTGTCATCATTGTTGAGCCGCATGAGGAGCATTCATATTTGGGCCGCATGAAGGTCGTCATGACCGAGCGGCATAAAAGATTTCATGACCGAGCCACATGAATAGTCTCTATACTCGAACCGCATGAAGGTTGTCATGACCGAGCCGCATGAATATGTTCATGACCGAGCCGCATGGGGGTCTTCATGGCCGAGCTGTATGAGAGTCTTCCTGGCCGGGCCGCATGGATTTCTTTCATGGCCGAGCCGCATGGGGGACCTTCATGATTGAACCGCATAGGTTTCTCTGTACTGGTCGCATGAACTCGTCTAGTCTGCTGCATAAACTTGTCTCAAAGCTGTAAAGATTTTCTCCAGTTCCCTAAGAATATAGTGCTTTTGTGTCAGTCATCATGACTACTTTACGTCAGGGCTGTCAGCTGTCAGCTGTCAGCCGTCAGAGCATTAATTTTGTTCAGTACGTTGGGCACGGCTGCTTTGAAGGCCACGTGGCCTTTCTCTGTGGGCCGCATGGAGTTTACTCGAGTTGTCTATGTGTTTGAGCCGCATGTCCATGTTGATAACTTTTGAGCCGTATGATACTCTTGAGCCGCATGAAGCTCGTCTGATTTTGAGCCGCATGAAGCTTCCTGGGTTCTGTGCCGTATGAAGAATATCTCATGACCGAGCCATATGAAGGACGTCTCATGACCGAGCCGCACGAGAAATGTCTCATGACCGAGCCGCATGAAGGACGTCTCATGACCGAACCGCATGAGGAATGTCTCATGACCGAGCCGCATGAAGGACGTCTCATGACCAAGCCGCATGAGAAATATCTCATGACCGAGCCGCATGAAGGACGTCTCATAACCGAGCCGCATGAGGAATGTCTTATGACCGAGCCGCATGAAGGACGTCTCATGACTCGCATGAGGAATGTCTCGATCTGCCCGTGCACTCGCTTTGTGGACCCGGGTATCCTGAACACACGAGTGCGTAGGTATCATGTTTGCTCCCTGATGTGGGGGCTAATAGAAACACTTACCCTCGATCTTTGTTGGGAGACTCTTGAGAACCACTCTGTCCGTTTGTCGCCGGGGGCTGGACACAGGCGGCTCCGTACAACTTTCCATCAGAGGCCCGCTTAGCGGGACGCTCTTGATGGTCAGAGGTTGGGACAGCTGACTGAGCCCGATGAGCCCGCGTTGCCCTAGACTTCTTCTACTTAGCACCCGAAGGTGCATAATAGGAAGAGTCCAAGTTTGGAAGGAGGGAAGAGAAGTTGGTGCCCTTTTCAAAGGAGGTAAAGGGGCTCTATTTATAGAATGGAGTGAGCCCTTTCTTCTTCTCCTTTCCGATGTGGGTCTAAAAGTAATATTTTCCATGCTTCTACAGGACCCCCTTCAAAGTTTCCAAATTGCAAATTTGGAACACTTTGAATAAGAAGCATGGAAAGCAGATTTGTTTAGGTGTGGTAATCCAATCAGAGGTAGCATGGACGTGATAGGTTTAGGTACTTTAGCTGGGGATTTTATGTGGACTTATCATCCTGGGCGTACCTTGGTTTTAGGTACGAGTAACAAGTTTTGGAGAGGAATACCTAGAACAACTTCGCGATAAGACAGCTATAGAAGTTTTTGGTACTCGAGAGAATACCAGGAAGCAACTGGGCTCCTAGGCATGGTAGGGAAGGGATGGGCGTGTACTGGAGACCCAGTACAGCATCTGTGGTCGACTGAGGATATTTGTGGTCATCAGAGGACATTTATGGTCAACAGAGGACATTTATGGTCAACAGAGGACATTTGTGGTCAACAAAGGACATTTGTGGACCTATTACCCTTGGCATACCCAGGTTCAGGGTACGGATAATAAGACGAGAGAGAACCAACATACTTACTCAGAGGTAATGAGGACATGGTAAGTATGGAGGTTTCACCGTGGAGTCTTCCTACTCAGAGGTAATGAGGACATGGTAGGAGTGGACTCAACGGAGGAATTTTGTGGGCCTATTATCCTTGGCGTATCCTGGTTCAGGATACGGGTAATAGGATAAAAGGGAACTAACATACTTACTCAGAGGTAATGAGGACATGTCAAGTATGAGAGTTTTACCATGGAGTCTTCCTACTCAGAGGTAATGAGGACATGGTAGGAGTGGATTCAATGGAGGATATTTGTGGGCCTATTATCCTTGGCATATCCTGGTTCAGGATACAGATAATAGGATGAAAGGGAACTAACATACTTACTCAGAGGTAATGAGGACATGTCAAGTATGAGAGTTTTACCGTGGAGTCTTCCTACTCAGAGGTAATGAGGACATGGTAGGAGTGGACTCAACGGAGGATATTTGTGGACCTATTATCCTTGGCGTACCCTAGGTTTTTTTTTGGTACAGATAATAAGTCGAGGGAGGACCAACATATTTACTCAGAGGTAATGAGGACATGGCAAATATGAGGGTTTCTTCGACGGAGCCTTCCCACTCAGAGGCAATGAGGGCATGGCAGGAGTGGGCTCAATGAAGGAGGGTACATAGAACGACTCAGAGGTAATGAGGACATGGAAGTTCTATGTAAAGGGATGATTTATTTTTGGCGAAAGTGAAACGACTCAGAGGTAATGAGGACATGGCCGTTTTGGAAATTTGCGGATCTGTTACCCTTTTTGTGCACTGAGAGTGCAGGTAGTGGATTATGAGAGAGGATTTCTTTCAGGAAGAAAGTTTAGAGGTATGGTCATACATGACTTGCTATCTGAAAGAGTGACCGGGATGTGAGTTCAGAGGTACCAGCGGGTACATGACTCGATGATCTGGGAAATGTTTGTGGATGTGAGTTCAGCGGCACCAGCGGGTACATGACTCGATGATTTGGAATATTGTGGATGTGAGTTCAGCGGTACCAGCGGGTACATAACTCAATGATCTGGGAAATTTGGAGGCAGAACGTGAGTTCAGCGGCACCGGGGGGGTACATAACTCACCAATCAGGGAAATTTGGAGGCAGAATGTGAGTTCAGCGGTACCAGAGGGTACATAACTCAATCATCGGGGATTTTTTTTTGAGGATGTCATTTCGGACGTAATACTTCTTCAGAAACTTGCCGTTGATGGGCAACATGAGCAAGTCTCAGTGTGAGCAGCCACATACTTGGCCAGCTCCGACTCTTCTTCGGCCACCCCTTGTGTAAATGCAGACTGAGAGGATGACTTGGGCAACTTGATTATCAGGGGCTCCATGGGTGGAGCAGAACGTGGGGTTGTTGGCACACTAGCCACCCCCAGTTTGGTACTCGATGCTGGGCGGGGAGTTGTTGGTTCGCTAGAAGCCCCAGACTTTGCATCGGGGTGACGATTCTTCTTGGGAAGATGTATCGTCATTGGCTTGTCAGAGGGATTGAACTTTTCTGCTTGTGGCTGTTCGACTCTTGGCAGCCTAATTGTCAGTGGCTCCGTTGTGGGTCTTGGCACTTGGCCAGACCTTGGCAGCCGGATTATCATCTGCTCTTCTTGTGCTGAGAGGCTGATTGCGTCCTTATGAAGAGTGGCGGTAAGGGGTGCAGACTTGCCAGGTTTGCGAGCTTGGAGATGGATCGTCAGAGGTTCTTCTGATCCTGTGGCTGTCTCGGTATGAGCTTGCACATCTCTTTCACCAAGATGTTTCTTCGACTGTTCGTACAGACAGGAGTCTGAGTAGTAGGATTCGACCCCTTTGAAGGGATCGATATCAGCAAATTCCGTCCTTACGAAGCCGTGCTTGTCGACATATTTGAAGCATTGGTGCAGCGTGGAAGACACGATCATATAATCGTGTATCCACGGGCACCCCAAGAGGATGTTGTACGAAGTGTCTGCATCTATGATGTAGCTGGTGACTTCGGATTGGAGATCGCCAATCTGACACTTCAGACGAATCTTTCCAATTGGGTAGCTCCTGCCCAAATTGAAGCCGCTGATGGCGGTGCTTGTGGGGGTCAGGCGATACATTAGGATGCGGAGATGATGTAGCAGACCTTTCGGGATGATGCTGATGGAAGAGCCAGGATCTATGTGTATTCGATCCACCTTTATGTCGCCGATGTATCCAGTATAATATAGTGGGCGATCGTGCAGATTAGTTTTGATGAGCATATCTTGCGGAGTGAAGACGATGTTAGGCATTGCGCCAGTGCAGGCACTATCCTGGAGATCCACAGGTGAGTCCTCCCCGGTGAGGTTGGATTGAGCCAGATAGACATCGGCATTTTGGAGTGCTTCGCTCAATACAATACGAACATTCTTAGAGAGTCTTAGGAGTTCGTACAGTGACAACTTGGCCGGTGTGTTAGCCAATTGCGCTAAGATGTCAAAGTTGTAGGGCCTCTCCAGCCCTTGGGCTACCTCTTTACGGAGGGATTTGTCGAAGCGAGTCTCCCTCGGCCTAGGCTTGTCGGTCGTCGAAGGCTGAGCCGGTCCCGGAGCATCAGTTGTAGTGGGTTGATGATTTTCAACTGGATTGTCAACCACAGGTTGGTATTGTGCCCCAGACCGCGTGACGACGGCTGTAGCTTCCTCGATGTCTGTCGAGATTGTGTGGCAGGATATGATTTTTCCATTCTTTTTCTTACAGATAGAAGACGATGTGGGCCGAGTCACTTTCGATACCAAGTCTGGATGGATCCACATGACCTCCCCTCGTGATGTGGTGAGGGGCACTAAACCAGCAGCCTAATCTCGGGGAGGTAGAAGATTAGTAATCTCCATTGTCGCCAGAGGGATGGGGACCACCCCGTCTTGAGTTTTTGTCGGAGGGAAGCTGCCAAATTGTACTGACACCATATTGGCTGCCACCGTTACCTCTTCGAAATCGATGGCCAAAGAGTTTGAATCGATGAGGTTTTGGACGTACCACTTCAGCTGGTAGCAGTCGTGTGTAGCATGGTGGACGTAGCGATGATAATGGCAGTACTTTGGGTTCTCCATCTTTGCCGGCCGCGATTCCCGCCTTGGTGGAGGAAGCTGAATTCTGTCCCCTTGTATATGCATGTCCAAGATGGGCTTGACATGACCGTCTTCGAAGGAGTAAGTGATTTGCGGCCATTGTTTGTCTGCCGGCTTTGGCTCAGGTTTCTGTGCCGTGTCGGCCACCATAGCCTGCTTTTCCTTGCTGTCCCGATTGTTGGAGGGGCTACCCCCATTATCGTTGTTGGGACGCTTGCCCTTGTTCTCTCCTTCCGAGATGTGCAATCCCAGTTGGCGAGCCTTCTTCAGTCGTTCTTCGGCACTTGTGGCACTGATGATGAACGTCTTCTAGTCCTTGAATTGACTTTCGTCCATCCAGAGACTGATTGTTGGAAGGAGTCTCTTTTGGCAAATTTCAATCAAGAAGGAATCTGGATTTCCAGAGGGCAACTTCATGGCGGTTTGGCGGAACCGCTCGATGTAGTTCCTTGTCAGCTCTTTCTTCCCTTGGACGACGTCTATGAGGGTGGACATGGTGATGTCCTGCCCTACTTCGTAGAATCTCTCCAAGAACATGCGCTTGAAGCTGGCGAAGGAGTGGATGCAGTTGTCCGACAGGTTGCAATACCAGTCGAAGACGACTCCTTCCAATGCCCCGATGAATAATCATGTGAGAATGGCATCGTCATGGGGCAGATGGTCGGTGGTGACTTTGAAGTAAGTGATGTACCGACTTGCTGAGGTCTTGCCATCATAAGGATTGATATTAAACGATTTATATCTTGGTGGGAATGGAACATCCCTCCATGCAACAGGGTATGGTTGCCGTATTCTGAGGTCTTGAGAGTTTTCCCAAGCGTGGAACATGGCTCGGAGCTCCTGGACTTCTCTTTTTGCTTCGCGTGCTTCGTCCACGGCGGTGGGGGCCGTTGTTTTCGGGGGATTGTTGCCCGGGTTTGGCGCCGCCGAATTTGAGTCCGCATTGACCGCAGGACCCGCGCTTGTTTGGCCAGGCGTCCCTCCTTGCAGAGTTGGAAGGGCCGCTTTGATCTCGTCTACAGACTTGACCAAAGCAAGCAATATGGCTTCGAGACTGTCGATGCGCTGGTGATCACTGGAACCACCTTGGTTGCTGTCTGTCATGAATACCGTCTTCACATGAGGAGAGACAGACGGAGCGGTGGAGGAAGTGCCCTCTGAATCGTATCCTTATAACGAGAAATCATCGGGGTATGTGGGTATATTCCCTTCTAATTCAGACTCGGAAGGAATAGTACCCCCAATCTCTGAGTTTGCCTCGTCTTGGGAGTTGTGGATGTCGTCGGGGACGTTGAGGTTTGCTGCATCCGATGGGAGAGTTGTTTCTCCCGGCTCGTCTTCTTGGAACTTTGGGTTGCTGTGGAGGCTCGGGGGGGCGCTACCCCCAGCCCCAGCAACCCCCTGCGTTATGGACGACGAATCCCCCACTGTAGTCGATTTCGTCTTAGAGCGGGTACCTTAGAAAACTCCGGTGGTGGGCACCCGTTTAGACGACAGTCTTTTAGTCGCAGTGGTTGAGATTTTTGGGCTGGAAACATTCGTCTTCTTCACCCTTCCATCAGCGGGGACTTTTCGAGCAGAGTTGCAGGAGACGACGGGTAGTGCCTCATCTTCTGAAGATGGCTGTTGCAGTCTTTGAAAGACAGACTGCCGGTCTTCTTGCATCTTGCAGCAGCAGTTGACGATGACTTGGGTGCAGTGACATTCGTGGGAGGACTCTTTGCACCGTGATGCATCTTCTCTTTCCTTGCGTTTGTGGAGGATGGCCTCACGCAAGTCACTTGTTTTACTGGCTCGGGAATTTCGGGCACGCGAGTGTGTAGGCCTCCCGCCTGCTCCCTGATTCGAAGGTAGCTCGTATACTTGCCTTCGCTCGTTACTGGAAGATGCTTGATGGCTATCCCGCCCATTGGCCGCAGGGGACATGGTACGAATAGCCTTATACAACTTTCTATTAGAGGCCCGCATGATAATGAGCGGGACGCTCCGATAGTCAGAGGTTGGGGCAGCTGACTGGGCTTGGTGAGCCCGCGTTGCCCTAGACTTCTTCCTTTTAGCACTTACGGGTGCGTAATAGGAAGAGTCCAAGTTGGATACCACAGAGTCTGGCTTATCATCCAAAGAACCATCAGGGTCAGGACCGCATAAGAGACGGTCGAAGACTGATCGAGAGAAGCGTAGAACAGACGCTATGCAGCTAGGATTAGAAGCCGTACAGGCTGTCTGCATGCGGCTGTCTTTAACTGTCGGATGAGTTGTTCTTATGCGACTAGGAGTCACGACCGTGCAGGCTGGCCGTATGCGGTTGGCAATTGTGGCCGCATGGGTTTTCTGCAATCGATTGACTTCAGTAACCGCATAAGTTTCATCCATGCGGTTGGCAACTATAGCCGCATAAGCTATGCGGCTGACAGATGTGGCCGCGTGAGTTTTCTTCCTGCGGCTAGCGGATGTAACCGTATAGGCTTTCTCCATACGGCTAGAACCCTTATGCAGCTCGGATCGCATAGAGTTCCTCTTTACTCCTGCAAGTACAGCATCATATTGTTTTCTTCTGCCGGACTTGGGGATAGCAGAGTCATCTATGATCCGAAGTGGGGCCACAGGAGAGTCTTCTCCGCCGTTTTGAGCGACAGATGGTATCTCTGCAAGAGCTTCAGTAGGAACGAAGGATCGGGGTCTCCACTCCTTGCGGGCCTTCTTTGTGCGGGCTCGCTTCTGGACCGGGCCAGTGCTCTTGTCGGAGAGCATTTCTTCGAACGCCTGTTGGTCGAACCGGGCGACCATCTTCTGTTGCGTGGAGCCAAGCTTGGCTGCATCCGATTGCGTCCCCAACTCCTCAGCCGTGGAGAAGTTTTCCCCAGCAGAGTCGCCATTGTGTTTGCCATGAAATATAAAAGAGCAGAACAGTTTTATGGGAGGACTGGACTTTTACTTCAAGTTACAAACTCGCTTGTACAAAGAAAGCCTAGGGACGAAAACCTAGGTACAGCAATCTAAGTACAATTATTTATTTTTGATTCTGGGGGGTGACGATAGAGGCACGGAAAGGCGACGGCAGCTCTGCCTTACTCCTTGGACGATCGGACGTAACCTTGGCTCCTACGATGAGATGCTTGGCGTTGACGAAGAAATGCTCTTCTTGCTCTCCTCGTATTGCTCTTCTGGCTTCTCTCTCTCTGGATTGATCTCTGTGGATTTCTTTCACTGATTATTGGGGGAGTGTCTCTCTCTCCGTATGTATCTGTCTTCTCTTTGCAAGGGAATGGCACCCTGCTATTTATAATAGTGGGGGCATCATTAGGTTTTGCAATGGTTGCCCATTCTCAAAGTGGCGACGGCCTGGTAAATGATCAATCTGGACCATTAATCTTGAGCATGAAGGATCTAGGCCATTAATGAGGATTATGCCAAATCATGTCAGCAATTAATGTTGATTGCAATAAATCCTATTATGATGATTTGCTGATATCCGTAAATCTAAATGAATCAATTTAATTCCTTCTCTTGCCACGTGTCCCAAATCATTGGGATATGACCCAAAATTTGATTATCTTTAGGACATATGTCCTGTCATCATTGTTGAGCCGCATGAGGAGCGTTCATATTTGGGCCGCATGAAGGTCGTCATGACCGAGCGGCATGAAAGATTTCATGACCGAGCCGCATGAATAGTCTCTATACTCGAACCGCATGAAGGTTGTCATGACCGAGCCGCATGAATATGTTCATGACCGAGCCGCATGGGGGTCTTCATAGCCGAGCTGTATGAGAGTCTTCATGGCCGGGCCGTATGGATTTTTTTCATGGCCGAGCCGCATGGGGGACCTTCATGATTGAACCGCATAGGTTTCTCTGCACTGGCCGCATGAACTCGTCTAGTCTGGCCGCATAAACTTGCCTCGAAGCTGTGAAGATTTTCTCCAGTTCCCTAGGAAGATAGTGCTTTTGTGTCAGTCATCATGACTACTTTACGTCAGGGCTGTCAGCTGTCAGCTGTCAGAGCATTAATTTTGTTCAGTACGTTGGGCACGGCTGCTTTGAAGGCCACGTGGCCTCTCTCTGTGGGCCGCATGGAGTTTACTCGAGTTGCCTATGTGTTTGAGCCGCATGTCCATGTTGGTGACTTTTGAGCCGCATGATACTCTTGAGCCGCATGAAGCTCGTCTGATTTTGAGCCGCATGAAGCTTCCTGGGTTCTGTGCCGCATGAAGAATGTCTCATGACCGAGCCACATGAAGGACGTCTCATGACCGAGCCGCATGAGAAATGTCTCATGACCGAGCCACATGAAGGACGTCTCATGACCGAACCGTATGAGGAATGTCTCATGACCGAGCCGCATGAAGGACGTCTCATGACCGAGCCGTATGAGGAATGTCTCATGACCGAGCCGCATGAAGGACGTCTCATAACCGAGCCGCATGAGGAATGTCTCATGACCGAGCCGCATGAAGGACGTCTCATGGCTCGCATGAAGAATGTCTCGATCTGCCCGTGCACTCGCTTTGTGGGCCCGGGTATCCCGAACACACGAGTGCGTAGGTATCATGTTTGCTCCCTGATATGGGGGCTAATAGAAACACTTGCCCTCGATCTTTGTTGGGAGACTCTTGAGAACCACTCTGTCCGTTTGCCGCCGGGGGCTGGACACAGGCGGCTCCGTACAACTTTCCATCAGAGGCCCGCTTAGCGGGACGCTCTTGATGGTCAGAGGTTGGGACAGCTGAATGAGCCCGATGAGCCCGCGCTGTCCTAGACTTCTTCTACTTAGCACCCGAAGGTGCATAATAGGAAGAGTCCAAGTTTGGAAGGAGGGAAGAGAAGTTGGTGCCTTTTTCAAAGGAGGTAAGGGGGCTCTATTTATAGAATGGAGTGAGCCCTTTCTTCTTCTCCTTTCCGATGTGGGATTAAAAGCAATATTTTCCATGCTTCTACAGGGGGACGTGTCGGTCCGAGCGGAAATCAAAATGGCTTACGGAGGGTACCTGGGTGAGGGCTTGGCCGCCCAGGAGACGTAAGTGCGGGGTATTTCAAAAGAGTATCAGGGTGTACCAGCCGCACGCTATGATAGATGAAAAATTACCAAGGGAAAAAGGGTCCAAATTGGCTTGTGGTGCCAGCGATCGGTGCATATAGATTAAGTGGGCTTTGCTGGTGACAATCCATATGGAAGTCCTTGTATTGAAATCAAAGTAGTTTAAGTTAACTGAACAAAGCGCCTTCTGAAACAGGCTTGAATATAACCCACCAAAATGATAAAGAATACTTCGTGCAAATGAGTTAGAAAACACGTCTACGACGCGCTAGAATCTGAGACAAGGACACGCCCTCGACACTAAATGTTTACGAGAATCACGTTAAGTTATCACATATGAATTGTTGTTTAATTTGGTTTACTTTGGACAGGGAAGGCCGGACGGTAAGTATGGGTAAGTCGTGTATGTATTTCTATGCAAACACTTGAATTCGGCAACACGAGATAGGTTATGAGATATGCCATGAAACTGATCCTAAGGCAAGATTAGAAAGGCAATGAATGATAGACGGTGCACAAAGGTAAATAGAATGTGTTTGGTAATGATAGCATTGTGGGCGAGCTAGCCTCCCCACCAGTGCATAACAATGTACTGATAACCCCATAGTTTGCTTGCAGGAAGCAGGAGACGTCGTCGGGTGCGGAGTTTCCCTCGAACGTGCTAAGGCGCGGAGCCAACTCTGGAGCCTTGGAGCGTTGCAAGTAGCTGAAACACCCTATATAGGACATAATGTATCGGAACATCGCCATGAATCATTCCATCTTGTAAGCCACTTGGCACGCCTTTTATGTTTCAGAGAGAGAGAGAGAGAGCTTGAGAGACTTGTAAACTCGGCCTAGCGCCGCTTGTAACTTCTTGAAAATCAATAAAGAGTTTGAATTCGCTTCAATTTGTGTTCATTTATTTTTCGCTGCAAACGGGGGCACTCTGTGTGACTCTGTGGCCTAGCTCAAATCGACCATTTCCGAACATAGCCTTGCACGGGCGCAACCTAGGTCCGTGCGGCATCACGCCTTAGCGAGGACGATCGCTCCTGCAGGAGCGGGGCGTGACACCCGCCACCGGAGAGAGAGGGGGGAGAGAGTTGGGGAGGGGTAAAATTGTATTTTTAGACGTATTTTAACGGCTGTTAATGACATGGGTACAAACTGAGCAAAAATAAAAATGTGATTTTTTTAAACAATGGGTCTTCAAATACAAAAATCCAAATCTATGGAGGGTTTCTTTGCACTTTATCCGAAGATTTGGGGGGGGGGGGGGGGGTAACACTAATTAAAATAAAATTGGGGGGGAAAGTAGAGATATGATTAATATTTTTTTTGGGGGGGGGGGGGGGGGGGAGGGTAAATACAAATAACTATATATATATATATATATATATATATATATATATATATATATATATATATATATATATATATATATATATATATATATATATATATATCAAATGACCTCTAGCCTAGTGGTTAAGAGAGATGCATGCAGCCCAAGTGGTCAGAGTTTGAACCCCAGTAGAGGCGAGTTTGCCACAATTACCCATTGCTTCAAAAAAAAAGTATATACTATATATATAGGTATTAGTATATATATATATATATATGTATATATAAATATATATGTATATACTATAGGTATTTGTCCCCGTGGCCGTAGTCCGTTAGGAATGGTGGAGCACCCTGGCGCAGTGGCGCGGGTTCGAGCCCTCTTGGAGGCATGCCTCCAAGCACTAGTTAGAAGTGGACACCCTAAAAAAAGAAAGAAAGAAAAAAGAAGAAGAAAGTATATTCTATAGGTACATACTAAATAAATTTAAGTATATTTAGTTACTACATATATTAACAAAAAAAGCACAAATAAACCAAAAAATCGAATAAATCGAAAATCGAACCGATTTAATTCAGTTCGGTTTGATTCGATTTTGTGCCAATTCGGTTCGGTTTCTGTTTTGCTTATTCGATTTTCGGTTATTCAGTTCGATTTGAACCGAATTAACCGAATGCTCACCCCTACCTGCAGTCACATTTGCGGTCACAAACTGCGGACAACGTAGCAACATTTTTTCCTCCTCTTTCCTGTTATGTGTATGCTTGATCTTCAGCAAGAAATGAAGATAGGGGTGTTAGTGAAATTTGTGTGTGTGCATGGGAATACTGTTGGATAGAGGTGTTAAGACTTAAAATAGCATACACTACTGTGATGAGTGTTCTATGTGCGTATGTTCTCCTTTATTAGGAAGTTGGTAGTTACGAATCATAACTTATGATACTGATAGCTGAAGTCAGTGAACAACCAAACTGTTTTGTGTTAAACCTGTAAGGCAGTAAGGCCTCGTTTGGTTACCGGAATTTGAGCTTGGGAAAGAAAAGTGATTCCTTTCCTATGTTTGGGATTCAAAAAAAAGTTGTTGGAAAATAGAAAATGATTCCCAAGAGGTAGGAAAATAGGGAGGAAAGTGGTTCCTCCCATTTATCTAAGGAATCACTTTCCTTCCAACTTTTCCGCATTTATTACAAAAAGTTTTGACCAAAATATCCATGTTCATAATATTATTTACCATTTTTATCCATAATATCTTTTAGACAAAAATATTTTTAAGTAATAATTATTTTTATTAACACGAGGGTATTTTTGGAAAATTGACTTGATTTTGTTTCCTTTCCTTACAAACACCAAACACTATAATGGAAATTAAAGATATATTCCTGTTATAATCTCGATCTTTCCAAACACCGGAAAGAAAAGTTTATAGGAATTATAATTTCCTAAAGGAAAAGAAATACCAAGGAATACCAAGGAATACCAAGGAATCAGTTTCCTTTCCTTTCCATTCCGCAAACCAAACGAGGCCTAAATGCAAAGCTTGGGTCGATAGAAATGCTACTGGAGGAATGAAGAAAATGGGAATGATTAGATGTTGGCATGAGTAATGCAGGGAACAGAGGATTTAGATCATGGAGAATTGGAGGTGAAGGCCACTGTGTGTAGAAATTTGTGTTGGTGCTTTTAAATTGGAAACGGTGTGTGGTTTGAATTGGAAAGAAAGGCAGTGAACTGTGTGTGCAGCAATGTTTTAAAAACCGAACCAATGATCGAACTGAAATTTTTTTGGTACAGATCTAACCATGGTTCAACCGGGTCTGACCGGTTCAACCATGGTTCAATTTTTTTTTAGTTTTGTAATATTAAAATTTTGTAAGGCCATGAGATAGTTCATTGGTAGCTTGGGGTGAGCATTCGGTTAATTCGGTTCCAATCGAACCGAATTTCTGAAAATCGAATTGGACCGAAAACCGAATAAGCAAAACCGAAACCGAACCGAATTGGCTCATAACCGAATCAAACCGAACCGAATTAAATCAGTTCAGTTTTCGGTTTATTCGGTTTATTCGATTTTTTAGTTTATTTGAGCTTTTTTTTGGTTAATATATATAGCAACTAAATATACCTAAATTTATTTAGTATATACCTGTAGTTTATATATATATATATATATATATATATATATATATATATATATATATATATATATATAAACTAAAATTTCTTATTCGGTTTTCGGTTTTGGACCGAAACCGAAGTTCAAAACCGAAACCGAATAAGAAAATTTAGTATTTTCAAAACCGAAATCGAACCAATTTTTTTAAAAACTGAACCGAATCTCTTATTCGATTCGGTTCGATTCGATTTTTGGTCCAAAACCGAATAATGCTCACCTCTATTGGTAGCTCCTCACACCCTTGGCGAGCAGCAAAAAAATCCCATCACAAGTCTCATTCACTACTTCCATACACAACCTCATGTACACAAATCCCATCATGTCTCATTCACCACTGCCATACATAACCTCATGTACACTCCACCCCAACCATTCCAACAACCAACGGTCTATAGAAGACCCCCTCCTCTTTCTTCTTCCTACTTCATCCCTGCTCACTTTAAAGTTCAAATAAAGGCTATCATCACCGCTTCAGCTTCACATAACCCTATCAGCATCTTCTTCTCCATCTATTTCTTTAGCAAAAGCCTGCACCACCACTATGCATATCTCCATCCTCCTACACCTCCCTATCTCGCCACAAGCAGTCTCTCCCCATGCTCGAGCACTGGCTCGGTGAAGCAGTACTCCGACGTCCATCAGCCTCCTGACTCCGCACCGGTTGTAGGCGAGCAAACCTCAGATTTTTTTAACATGAACCGGCCGGTTCAAATGTACACCGGTTCAAACGGTTCTTCGGTTAAATCCCGGTTCTATAAAAAACTGACGGTTTTTTAAAAAAATCTGCCTCAAGTCAAACCGAACCGATTTTTTTTGCTAAATCCGGTCAGACCAGATTCAACCGTCGATCCGGTCCGGTTTTTACAACATTGGTGTGCAGATACCAGAAGGAAAGGGAAAACAACTCTGCAGAGCCGGCCATGGCCCTGGGCGACCGCGCCCACGAATTAGGAGAACCTCAAAAATAAATTTATTTTGTATATATAATATTTGTAATATGTTAAATATTAGTGTTCCTTCAAAATAATATAGTAACTTAGTGTAGTTGGTTTTACTTATACCTCAAGGTGTGAAGTGGGCTGGGCTGATCCAGACCCAATTTTGACTGGGGTTTGACGGGTCTGGGCCGGGTCGGGCTCAACCAGGAATGCGAAACGGGCCGGTCCGGGCGGGCCCTGGTTCAATGAACCCTGAACCCAGCACGAACCCATGGCCCGGTTTCTGTCGGGACGGACTGTACTGGGCCTAGGCCGGACTGGTTTTGGGTTGGACTAGTCGACTCGATTTTTTTTTAAAACTTAAAAAGACTTAAAAGAAATGAAAAAAAAGAGAAAAAAAAATTAAAGAACTTAAAAATCTTAAAAAAATAAAAAAAAGTTTAAAACATTTAAAGAACTTTAAAAAAATCAAAAAACTTAAAATAATGTTATAAAAAACATTAACTAAAAAATTTAGAAAGTACAAGTTAATGTACAATATTAGAAGTATAAATTCCATAAAAATTTAGAAAGTAATTTTTTTTATTAATATCAAGATAATTTAATGTACAACAGTACAAGTATTTTTTTCCATAAAATTTGTAATAAAATGTACATGTTGTAAATTGATATTTTATTTCTAAATGAATTGTAAAAAATGTAGAAGTAATTTTTGTCGTCCGTCATCCGTTATCCGTCTCTATTGCTCAGCTCCTCCATCAGTAGTGTCCTCCAAGGTAAAAGACTGAAAGTCTAGCTTACTAATGTCGTCACTTTCATCTCTTGAGTTTTGAGTTCGTTCTTCTGCCCGAAACCAATCTTGAACTCAGACGCAAGCTTCCAAGATATTCGACAGCGTCATGCTCATCTTCTTGCTCAGCATCCTTGAACCACAACTAAAACAAGATTCCGATGTTACCGTGGACACCGAGACCATTAGTATATCGCGTGCTATAGAAAGAAGTATAGGGTACGTTTTTTCGTATTTTTTCTACCATTCTAAATTGGAAAAATAAGATAAAATTTCATCATCTTCTTCATAAGAATTTAAATATAACGATAGTTACTGAGTTGGTAGGAAAGATTGTTTTTATTTTTTCCTTTGGAGTAAGCTAGCAGCATGTAATAATTTGGACATAATACCAGAGCTACTACTATCAACTTGAACGGTCGTACCGGGTCGGGCCGATACAACTCGTTCTTCATACAAAATTATTAAATAATCTGAAATATCTCTAATATCTACTTTTAAGTTACTTACATCAACATTCATATTTTCATAAAAATCATCTAACAATATGCACACACCATCTAATTTAATCTTCGGATAAAAAATTAGAAGCCAAACAATATAAAGAGGTATTTCACTCCAATATTTTTAAAATTTTGTTTCCATTTTGGAAACAACATAATCAAAACCAGGAACAGTTCTATATTTACAAAATAAATAAGACATGTTAATAATTTCTGTTAGCGCTAAAGGAGAAGTTGGATAATAAACTTCAGATAAAATACGATTGAGTAGCATTGTAAAATAATTCTAAAAATTCATAAATAGAAATAACAATTAACCAATAATTTTTAGTAACTTGATCATCAAAACTGGGATTAACATTACAATAATGGGTAATGACATCCTTAAATCTAATACAAGATTTCAACATTAAATAAGTAGAATGCCATCTATGTGGTGCATCCTTAACAAATTTTCTAAAAGTTCTACCATTGTGCACATAAAATTTTAAAAGCTTGTTGTCTACTTGCAGAAGTCATGTTCATACTTTGTAGACATAATCTAAGAGTTTCTACATTTACATAAAAAAATTTGAACACATTCTTGACAACTAAATTAATAACATGACAAGCACATCTAATATGAAAAAGTCGTCCTTCTACTATAGGCAAAATTTATGAACCTAAAATATTAATACAAGAAGTGTTATTACTAACATTATCAAAAGAAATAGAAAATATTTTTATTGT
This sequence comes from Iris pallida, assembly GCA_029216955.1. NCBI lineage: Eukaryota > Viridiplantae > Streptophyta > Magnoliopsida > Asparagales > Iridaceae > Iris > Iris pallida. Next base: position 8,051,494 of record JANAVB010011397.1, on the reverse strand, counting down.
GAATATCATATTCACATAAAAAATGCATGATAGAGCCACCGATTACAGAACCGGTATATGAAAATTCCAAAGGACATAGACAAATAATACATTTTTGCAACATCTACTTTGGATCTATATAATGTGCCGTGATACAAATAAAAGCACAATTTTGTTTTGTAGTCCATATATCAAAAGTTAGAGCCAACTTACTAACATTTATTGCTTCAAAGCTATCCTTTCCTTTTGAAAGATTTTGATAGCCTTCGATCTAGTAGTCGATTTAGAAACTTTAGTAAAACATGGGTTAAGAGTAGTACTTGCATACTTATAATACTGATCAGTATCACCGAATGTGAAAGGTTGTTCATCACAAATAAGAAATTTGGTTAACTCAGGTTTGTTACGAATATCAGAATAAGTGAAATTACCTACAAAAGATCCTTCAAGACCGATACTTATCTGTGACTGTCAAGATTGCAGTGTGTCCTCACCATATATAACAAGTGTCATAGTGTCTTTTCAATGTGTCCGTGCCCTCATTCTTTTTCCATTTAAATATTTTCTTACATTTCTGACACTGTGCACCTTTAGCAATTGGTTTTTAATTTTTGGGATCTAAAACAGGCGCGTCCTCACTATCAGTGACATATATTTTTTCTTCAAAATATTGTGATACAACTGGTTTTTTCCTATTTACAACATTTGTAGCTATATTTCTAACTTCAGGAGGTGACATTTGTGTCGGTCGCACAAAATCATGAATACGATTTTTTTCAAATAAATCAGCGTAGTAAGCAAAATTTTGTTCTGAATTACCTCCGTAAGGTAGTTAGAACCACTAGCGTCCATATTTTAGAAATTAATTTTTTAGTAAAAGAAGGAAGAAGGGAAAATAATATTATCTACCAAAAAGAAAGAGAGAAAGAAATAAAAAATCAAAAATCAGAAAAATTATATTCTCTAAAATTAAAATTACTTGGAACGTGAAATTGAGGGAAGAGATGTTGAACTTCAAAAATTTCGCAGAAGTTGAAGTCTCAAGAACACTGCACTTCGACCTCCAAAAAGTTGCACTTCAAAATCCATAAACTTGTTATTCAATCTTCAGAAAATTGCTTAGCCTGTATATTTTGTAAAAGAGAAAAGAAATGATTGTGTATAATTTTCATGAATTTTAGTCTATTTATAGATTTTTTTGGGGTACAAAATGACCTATTTTACCTTAAAAAATTGTTGTTATAAGGGTATTTTTTATCATTTAAAACAAAATGACCAAAATATCCTTTAAACGGTCAAAAAATGGCTATAAAAATGAGGGTAAAACGGTCTTTTGGCTCTCCCAACGGTCAAAAAAAATGATGAACCGGGCCGATCGGGTTCAACGGGTTTGACCGACCTGGACCCACGGTCAACCGGGCCGGCCGGGCTTACGGGTTCGGAGCTTGAACTCAGCCCAAACCAATACGAGTGAGGGCCAGGCCGGGCCGGGTCGTTGACCGGGCTCGGGCTGACCCAGACCGATTTTGATCGGACCGGGCCCGAGCCAGGAACCAAGAAAGTTTGAGTTGTGGGTGATTGGTGAAGCCGATGGGAAGAATTTTTTTGATATTTATATCCAAGATTTTAATTTGATTTTTGATCGAATTAAATCGAATTTTTGATCAGGATTTGGATTTGAATTTGTTGAGAATCCTATCGGGATTGCACAAATTTTTTTTTTTTTTGGAAAAGATTTGCTAAAGATTTGAGGAAGATTGGGTTTAAGAATCCTAACGAGAGTAAAGTCTCCGTTTCGCGTGGAGAAAAAGAAAGGGTCGAGGCTCGGCCCTGTTTGGGGGAAGAGGGAACAGTGATTTGCACTGTTCCATGTTGGTTTTTTGTTGGTTCTAATAAGAATATATATAACCATACATATATGAGTGTGTGTGTGTATATATACATGCATGTATTCCTAGTATGCCAAAAATATAATAATTTAAAATAAACTATTATAAATAGTAACAATATATTTATGTACTGAAAGAACCATTTTACTATACTAGTAAATGCAAGTGCTTTGCACGTATAATAATGTATAATAAGAATATTATCCAATTATAGTTAAATATTTTTCTAACTCATGTGGTTAATATGTAAGGTATTTTTCTTGTTTGATTGAGTTCGATTCTTTATGTTGATTATTTTTTACTTTTTTCAACAATTTTTTACATAATTTATTTTTAAAAAATAAAATGGACCGTGATATAATGACGGCTTAGATGACTCACTTTTGAGCCGTTTTGAAGCCTCATTATATAGTTTTAGTATATAAGCATAATTTTTATAACAAATAATATTTTATTTAAACACTACTTAATATCACAAATCTATAAAATCCTATAATAAAAATCCTAATTGTCTATACATAGGGAATCTACCTTTCATCTATACTAAGGAAAAATAATCCTAGTAAAATCTAAATATTTGTAACCTAAAATTTAAAAATATATAAATATTTATTTAGTATAACATATCCCATAATATGTCATAGTAAAAATCATTTTTCAATATAAATCAAATATGACCAAAATGATTGATTAAAATAAACCAATATTAAAATAAATAAAAATACTTCCTAGATTTTTAGAGGGTTTACCACTAATGGGCTAGTTATGGCACATGACTGTACCAGCAATGCCATACTGTCTAGTCATCCTACATAACAAAAGTTAGCCATGACTAAGACCATTTGTCTAGAAAAAACATATCTTTAAAATAGTAAAATCCAACAATAATTACTTAAGCAAATTTAAAAGGAAAAAATTTCTTAAAAATTGGGGGTTTACATCCTACCTAACTTACAAGAATTTCGTCCTCGAAATTAGGAAATTAATAGTGTAGGCAAGTTTGAGAAGGTAGAATGACTTTTCCATTAGAAAACGCGAACAAAGCGTTGGAGATGGAAACGGTGTACAAAGAAATGGGCAATTTAGGAAATCTTAATTTAGATAACAAGGAAAATAAAATCACGGATATAGTTTTGGTAATGAATGAGGGTCACTCGAAAATAAAAGAATAAGGGTTAAGTGAATCAAGACGAGAATAAGTAGAGACTCGAGAGACGTGGTTCTTTGAGAGAAACTTAGTCATCTAGATTCGGGTCCGATCAAGGGAACAATTCTAATCATTTTTGAGTTTAAAATATTTAAAAGGTCATGATATTAGATCTATGATCGAGGAAAAGGACGAGTAACTCGAGACTATGGCGTAGTCATATGGCTTAGTCGATGGCTAACTATACTTGTATACATCCAACTATCATGGCCGTAGGTGGTATGGTAACCTACGTGGGATACTCTGTGCCTATCTATCCTCATACACGAACGTTTGTTTTAAAATAGGTGAAAACAATAAATGGTTCAAGGAAGATGCGATCGAACACAAATACGGGTTCAAAGGCGATTGAGTAGTCCAAATGGAGTCGTCAAGGCAGTTGCGGATGAGATCCTAGCTGGCAAGTATATTTGTCCAATAAGCTAAGTCAACTATATCTCAATCCTACGTAGAATAGTCATACGAAGAGCGAACCAAGTGTACTAAGGTTGATCAGACCATAATACACCGATTCTAAATAGGCAATATATTAGTAGGTACACCCAATAAAACATATATATATATATATATATATATATATATATATATATATATATATATATATATATATATCCTGAGCAAGCAAGCTCAATAAAAGAGTCTGCTTGCAAAACTAGGCTATAATAGCAGCGTTAGTCAAAATAGTCCAAATGTAGGTATGTGAGATTATGATGAGAGAAGTATAAATAGTTCAAGCTTCTTAACAATCCAAGTCTCATCCAGGGCCTGTGCATATACAGTCGTCCTACTGTCTTCTTGTCTAAGGCTTTGGCTGACCAAATGGGGTATGGTCCTCTAAAACTCTATAGTCTAGGTAATCATCTTTAAGGGGCCATAAGGATAAAGGGAATGTTAGGTCGTGAGGCATTTCTACCCAACTTAAAAGAGTTCAACTGAGGGTCCGATTAACCAATGAAACATATATACCTAGTACGAGTCATATTCGAACCTATAGCAAGCATGAAAGAAAAAGATAAGGTTTACAGTAGAAAGGGATTAAACAAGATATAAATCAAGGTAGTCAAGCGAGAGTTCGAAAATTGAATCAAGAAAGGAGGTCAAGTGTGTGGATGAGATTCCTAGACTCTAATCCTATATGCAGGCCTGTTCGATACATTAACGTAACCGAAACGGCTAACTCGACCTGCATGGGACACCACAAAAACATGTAACGCTCTAGTCCCAAAATACGTAGGACAAGGTACATATATATGCCCGCCGTATAATAAATATACGTAAGCTGTAAAATGCAGTAAACCATGACAACTAATCTCATCCACAAATAAGATAATAATATTTTATAAAATTAACTTTGAATTTGTCATTTTGTACAAACGTTGGGCGAAGACAAATCCACTACTAACTATTTAAATGAGAAAAAATACATGGAAATAATTTGTAAAGAGTAGCAAAGACAACCCAAGAGCAATCATCTTCGAAGGAATGGGGAAGATCACGGCCTTGGCTAGAATACATGTGGAAAGTCACGAAAATGCACACCTGGAGAGATGACCAGGTCCTCAGAGGGACGTAACAAGATACATAATATCATGCTATATAAACTGTCAGAATAGATAAATAATATGCAAAAGACTCACTACACCAAAATAGGAGATTGTCAACGGTTATAACCGTGACAAAATTTTTTGTCACGGTAATAACCGTGACTAATTAGCCGTGACAAATTTTGTAACGAATTTCGTAACGGTTATAACCGTCACAAAATTAATTTTTGTAACAGATTTTGTAACGTTAATAACCGTGACTAAATTCATCACTCTTTTTGAATCCCTGTAAGAAGCCATGCTAAATGGTAAAACAACAAGAGCCTGTATCACAAATTTTTGGATCAGATTATTTGAATACCTGTAAGAAGCCTTGCTAAATGCACCATACTTGAAAGAACGAGCACAATCAGTGACTTCATCATAGTGTACATAAGATTACCAACAATAGAATATATACCATCAGAAACAATCAAGAAGTAGAAAAGCATAAGACTGCTACGAAGACGAGAGTATATATCAACAACAAAATTCAATGCACCACACTTGAAAGAACGAGCACAATCATTGACTTCATCGTAGTGTACATAAGATTACCAATCCTTCAGTTTATCACTCTCTTTCAATGCACCACAAAGGAGTTTACATTCAGAACTTGTAGAAATATATGCACAAGCCTATATTGTAAATTTAGTTATGTACAGTAATTTTATATGAGCAAAACAATCTGATCAGTGTGTTTCAGCTGAAGGATTGGCAGAGATTTCTGAAGAAAATCTATTGCGATCGCTACATCATCAAATGCAAGGCACCAACAGCAAACCTCGCTGCCTTGTGAGCCTCGACAATCTTCTCCACGGATGGTTGATAATTGGGATCATACTTATAGGAGGGAGCAGCCGGGACTGTAGGAGCAACATGGTTCCCGATGCTACCAGAATCATAATTCATAGATGGTGATGAGTAGTTTGAGACATAAAGAGCTAGTAGGTGTAAGTTGTTGCATCAGTTGCACTATAGTAGTAGGAAGGCTGGTGAGTTAGAGCTGTAGGGAAAGTAGTCTCATGAAAGCTTGGGTAAGACTGGAAATTAGGGTATGAGTAGAGAGAGGGAGGAGGAGGAGGAGGGGGAGGGGGAGGGGTAGAATTTTTTGGATAGTAGCTTTGAGGTGCAGATGGCTAGTTATTGGAGTAGCACTGGCGGTGGTAAGCTTGATGGTAGGAAGAGATATCTGGACTGTTAGATGGTGGAATATGCTGATAATCACAGGAAGGGTAATCGGTGCCTGGGTAAGAGGAAGGTGATGTAGGTGGCTGCGACGAACCATGGTGGTTCACCCTATCCAAAGGTTGAGATGGCTGGTTAGCACCTGGATGCTTAGTTCTGAAGCTTCCACTTCGTCCCAGATTCATCCTGTGTGAGTATGCTTAGTTGTGAAGCTTCCACTTCACTACAATAAAAAATACCTGGAAACACATTAATGAACCATAAACAAGTTCCAAGAGAACAAAGTATTCATCATTAAATATTGCCATTAACAATTTAATATTCATCATCACTTCTAGAGAAAAATCTGCATCCTTGACAGCATCAAAGGCTTCCCTAACATCATTCAATGCTTCGGAGGAGACAACATTCATGACAAACAGCCCGGTGAAGAAGAGTACTACCATTTCTTTCTTGAGCTCGCGTCCAGCGGATCGCTTTCGGATGCAATCAAAACTTACGGCCCTTTTCAAGAAGATAGCTTATTGGACTGTCTCAGTACCCTACCCTGCCATGTACCTGCTGGATTTAGATTTTGGTAGACTTGCATTGAGCTCCCTTGTCACGCCCCTGTACCAGAATACTGAGACAGACTAGGCCAGCTACTCCATATGAGGTATATAAATATTATACGGCGATCGTGGCTGTCAAGAGACTAGGGGGTGCATGCTACAATCAAGTCTCCTATGGTCCCATAGAGCATCTATATCTCAATCAATCAAAATAAGAAGCAGTAAATAATGATCATATAAGACAAAGCAGTAAGGCGTCCCCGATGCTTCATCAAAATGATTCATGAGCCTAGCTATACAAAATGATAAGCTAGTACCGAGAGTCAATAGTACATAACCGTAGTTAGCGGCAGTCTGATTTAATTACAATTATGTAAGGAACTAAATGTCCAGAACTGCCGGCTAAACAGGTGCCGGTGGCTAAACGCCAAGTACCAAATAGAAGATATCAGAGCGGTGAAGAAGAAACCCACTCAGGGTCCTTGGTGCCCATACTCCTGGTGTGCACCATTGTTCGGGTAGAAGGCTGGATCCTCTGGTGCTGCTACGAGATCTGGCCAAACAAAACCAGTGGGGTCAGGCCCCGAATAGCAAGTACAACAAGGGAGCACAAAAGAGTGAGATAAAACCCAATGAGTAAAATAAGACCTGATTCACGAGTTATAGGCTTATACCATATCATCGAGACAATACGACACCCTTACAACCAAACAAGGAAAAACGGTGCCAATATTATGCCAAGATAAGATATATCCTATAACCATGGGCAGGTGAAGGGCTTCTGATCGCGACTTCGGTCCATAGCCTATCGCAGCACAATAGTCCAACCAAACAATCAAACAAGGGCATGGGTTGGACCACGCACCACGATAGTCCATGTTCCTCAGTTGCTAACAGAAAAAACATATCACAAATAAGTCGGCTTACAAGCGGCCAATCAATCCTACGGCTTTCTATGATTTGCCTGGGTTATCCCAGTAATGCAATATAGGAATCCTCAGAACGTGTCAACCCAGCAGGGCTAGCCAATCTATTATAAATATACATATACGCGTAGTACTTTGATTATGCACTGGTCTCCCGTAAGGCCACCGTGCTAAAACATATAACACATAGCATATAGGAGTTGGATATAGTCATCCGCTATAGGCGAATGAAACCATATCCGTGGCGGCCAACCCGACACGTCAGGACTGGACCTGGGATGGCTAGTATGGCACGATCTCAGGATTCTTCCCACCCAATGCATCTACCAAGCTAAGTTTCTTAGATTAACCCTATCTTAATATTGGAATTACATGTCGTGGTCACATGGTCATCCTCCTATATGTCGTACCATATTATATGTACCCTAAGTATGAATCCATATCGGCTCAAGGAGTCCCTAATCTAGATACATGCTTAGTGTAATACATCAAACAACAATCAATATACCACGACGCTATTACTGACCAATTACCATGACTGTGCTGGAAGGTACACATGTATTGACATATAACACGAATGATCACTTAGCACGTAGAGTCACACCTCAGTACACTCAATAAATAGAACCGTAGTGCATACTAATATTGTATCTCAATACATACTTAGAATAGGTACCAGCACGTATACAGGTAATCAGGTCAGGAACATGGTCAAGTCAGGAAGTCACATGAACCCCTCGTGACATAAAAGTCACATATGAATTCTGGTTAAAGTGAGACATGAAGATTCTTGAAGCCAAGACAAAGATCTTCAACTTTCATGTTGGGAGTTGGGAGAAATTCTGGCCACAAATTAGCCAAATAGGGCATAAAATAACAAAAAATAGCCAAAATTGGCACTATGCAAGCCATGCGGCACTATTCATCCATGCGGTACTATACAAGCCTGCGATACTATGCAAGCCTGCGGTCCTATGCAAGTCATACGGTACTATACAAGCCATGCAATACTGACACTATGCGGCCAGCACTATGCATCCATGCAGACTGGCACTATACGGCCAGTACTATGCATCCATGCGGACTGACACTATACGGCCATCACTATGCATCAATGTGGACTGACACTATATGGCCAGCACTATACATCCATGCGGACTGACACTATGCGGCCAGCACTATGCATTCATGCGGACTCACACCTATACGACCAGCACTATGCATCCATGTGGACTGACACTATGCGGCCAGCACTATGCATTCATGCGGACTGACACTATACGGCCAGCATTATGCAGCTATGCGAACCGATACTATACGGCCAGCACTATGCATCCATGCGGACTGATACTATGCGGCCAGCACTATGCATCCAAACGGACTAATACTATGCGGCCAGCACTGTGCATTCATGCGGACTGACACTATACGGCCAGCACTATTCATCGTCCCTGCCAGAACCAGGACAGATGAATATAGAAGATGTCAAAATCTCAATTGGCCATAACTTCCTCAAAATAAGTCGAAATTCGGTGGTTCAAAAACCAAAATTGGGTAGAATGAGATTTCCTACAACATAGGACCATTATTTTTCGAAAACAATCAAGTTTGATAGATTAAAACTATGAAAATCTATAAAATCCTAGTTTAGAAACTTAGATCTACACAAAACTAGTCATTAAAATCAAAAACTCCAAGAACTAGACTTGTAGAGAATGAAGAGAAGAACAATATAGACAAATAATATCAAAAAAAAAAATAAAAAATACAAGAATCTCCCCATTTGGTGCAAGGTGTACTTGCCTAAATGTTGGTTGGAGGAAATGAAATGAAAAGTGAATAAGGAAGGAGAGAGAGGGGAAGAGAATATATATAGGGGTTGGATTGACTCAAAGAAACCCTAACCTTAAGCATGCTCTTAACCATATGGCTAATGACATGTTAAATGCTTCATGCAACAATTAAATAATTAATCAAAGTAATTAAATAAATAAAATCCTAACCACAATACGGTCCAGAAATTCTATCATCGAAATAGTGAACCACGCCTACAACCAAACAAGGACAAGGGGTGGCACACTGTTCTGCGACGAGATACTATTTCATGCCCTGGCCAGGTGCAAATACAGGATACATGCAATAAAGATACAGGGGCCAGATACCATATACAGAAAAATAAAAAATTTACGTTTTCCGGGAATGGGCACTACTAAAATATGCTCTATTAGCGATATTGTTTAGCGACAGAATAGAATTCCGTCGCTAAATATATAATATAGCGACTTCCTTCTATTGACATCGCAAAACGTCGCCGAATAGCGACGTTCAGCGACACTAGATACATTACGTCGCAGAATAGCGACGTTCAGCGACATATTATTAAATATGTCGCCTATATTAAAATGGTTATGATGGTTAGCGACGTCCACTGTTGACGTGGCTAACTTTTTTACTTAGGGCACATGACTCCTTTTTCCCCCTCACTTGAAAACTCGAAAATTTTGTTTTCGAGCTCTCGGCGCATCCCTCCCCCCCGACGACTCCCTCCCCCCCGGCGACTCCCCCCCTGGGTGACTCCCTCCCCCCCGGCGACCCCTACCCCCCTCCGTCGAGCTCCTCCTCCTCCAATCCGAGCTACCCCTCCTCTCCGGTAAACCCTAACCTAACTCCTGCTCCTTCTTTCCCCTCCCACACACACACAGAGACACACACACACACGGACACACGGACACACACACACACACACGGACACATGGACACACATATTAGGTTGATCCGACTTCCACACGCGAATTTTTTGACGTCCATACCTCCTTATGAAAATCTCATAACTTCCAAATTAGGTCTGATATGCCTTCCGCCTGTAATTTTTTGACACTCATTTCTCTTTATGGAGACATTCTAACCCTACCTTGAGAACTACGATATTGGACTGTGTCTATATACCTTAAAAGGAAATTCTCATATAAAATCTGAGCCAATTCCAATTATCTATACATCATGATCCCACATCCTACCCGATATGAGACTAAATTACCAACTCCAATGTAACACCCTTTTGAGGACTAAATATGAAATGAGATACAATTCAACACCCGATCCTGACTTTTGTTTGAACTTTACATGCAATCAAAATTAACATGTTTGCTTCTTGACTAATTATATTGGTAAACATACTGTAACTCCACTTCCCAGTTTTGAAGAAATAAAATGTTTGATTTCAATAATAGCAATTGATTATTTGGGTTTCAAATAATAAGTTAATTTTTATTTATTTATTTTAATTAATAATATGATGATTGATATTTCAGAGGGAAATAAATTGGGAACAATTTTTTAAAATTTGAAAAGTTGTTACAACCAAATTTGTGGTCCCCTCACCTTGTTTTAAATAAATAATAAATATTAATTATTCTAACTATTTTTTTTTTTACTGTCAATATAATTTTCTAAAAGGGCAGGGATTTTTATGTAAATTTTCCTTGGGCGGAGGGACCTAGAAAACATTGATTTGGGCGGGGGGGGGGGGGGGGGCTTTTTGCAAAAGTGCGTTTATTTTTCTTTAAAAACCAATCGCTAGAGAGAGAAAATTCATTCTCTCCAGTTTATATTTCTTTTCGATTCCGAGAGAGTTCTCGAGTCATCTTCCCCGATCGACCCCGCCGGCGACGACTTCGAAGCGACGGCGACGGCGAGCCCCACCTTCCCGACGACGACGGCGTGACTGCTTTTCTCCGCTGACGACGACTGCGAAGCGACGACAGCGGCGTTGCTCTCCCAGAAGTTCGATCCGTTCTCCGACCTTGGTGTGCGGCTCTTCCTTGTTTTCTTCAGATCTGGATGGGTAGATCGTGCTAGAGATTTACTTTTTCTTCCTTTTTTTTGTGCGGATCAGTGAACAATCGACGGAGAGCCGATCGTTTCTACTCCGATCTCGAGTTCTTCCTGGAACAATTTTGAAGGTGAGCACTGGTTCAACCCTCTATTCGATTTCCCTATTTTTTCTGAGAATCAATTAGGGTTCCGAACTTTAAGTTCTGTTTCGTGTTTCTGTTGCGAATTATTCCAAGTCAGGTGGTTCTGTGTCCAGAGACGAAGGAATCGTGTCGAGTACATTCGCTTGGATTCTCCAAATTAGTTCTTACTGAGGTATATTTTTCCTGCACTTCGGTTTTTGAATTGTTCTTATTGGCTTTTGATACGGGCGTTGGGCAGGATCTGTAGATAGGAGTTGTGTCCGTGTCCCTGGATGAGTTCGTGTCCCATTTCGTGTACGTGACCAGTGCTGGACGTGTTTTTGCCAAGATCTACCTGGGTTGGGATCGATTGAGCTGGACAGCCTTAATGTTTCTTGAATTCTGATTTCTTTCCTATATTTATGTAAACTGTTTTGTATATGATCGATTCTGTCTGGGGAGAACAATTGCACTGTTGTGATTTTTGGCTTATGAACATGCTGGTAAATATAGAATGTGATAGGTTAAGTGAGGGTTATATATCTTTATTTGAACTGTGGTGAACAAGTTTTTCTTTGATTTCATTTCAGTGTTAGTTCTTTTGAGTTTATACAATCTCTGTTCAGATGCAGAACCTGAGAACTGCTATGGGTTTGATCCTCTGATTTTCTAAGAGTTCCTATTAATTATTGAAGGTTGGGTTTAATTTTGTTATCAGAAATCATAGGCTGAATTTGGTTAACCAAGTCAAATTCTTGATAAGAGACAATAGAGTAGTTGTAGTTGAATCTTACTGTCGACTGATATATTTGGTTTACTGTGATATGTTGGTATGTGATTCCTGGGATTTTTAGTCCAAACTGAGATTTCAGTTGGAAACTGAGATAACTTCTCATTGTTGATCAGTTGGTTCCATAAAAACTGAGATGAAATCTCATTGTTTTAGTTCAGGGAAGCATATCACTATTTTTGTAAACTACAATTTCCTATATCAGTTGTTTTAACCCATGGTAGTACCAAGCAACTTGTTAAGTATTAGAGCCAATTCAGATTGTAAGTTAAACCTAAGCATTCTTGTATTGGTATCTAGGTTCTAGGGTTGAGCCTGAGAGATGGTAAAAATCCCTTCATTAGAATACTCTGTAACTCTTTTTGAAGCAATAACATTATGGAATAATTATTTTCCCTCTCGACTAATAACATGGTTTATTGAAGGCTTCTTCTTTTCAAATAAGTTAGTTATCTTTATTATTCTAGTGTTTAGTTTAATTAATGGTTTTAAGTAAAATTGTAGGAAGTTACTTTGAGTAATTGGATTATAGGATGGATTTAAGTAGAAGACTTAATGTACTTTTAATCAGGATTAGAATTTGTGTGATAACCAATGAGAGCTTGTCTTGATATTAATCAAGTTGTAAATCATTATTAAATTACAGGAGGTCATCTAGCCCCGATCTTCACCCGTACTTTCCTGGAGCAAGGCAAGTACATTCTAGGGTCTTGTGCATTTCATTATATCCCGTGCTTTCTTGATTGACACATTGCAACACGTCATGTACTTTCTGGTGCTCATGTTCCTTGTTCTTATTACTTGTACCTGGGGTGGGGAAATATACTATTTATGTGACCAAACCCAAGAAACAACTCAGGTGTGTTTAGCTTAGACCCCGCATCATGCACGCGGGTCCTAAGCTGTACCATTCATGTGCTTTCCTGAGCTTTCATGTGCTTACCCTTAGCCGGTCACATACTTAGTTATATTTCAAATATAGTACACACATGTTCAGGAGATATACCTTGTACTTATTTTCTGTGATTTCTGAGATACCATGTTCTTTCCTGTGCTTACATATCATGTTCTTTTATGTTCTTACATACCATATTCTTTCATGTACTTTACACATCCTGTTCTTTCATGTACTTATTTACATGTTCTTTCCTGTACTTTCCATGTTTCCTCGTACTTTCATATCATGATGTCTTGTTCATTACCTAGAATTGTACTTGCTCCGCTCCTGAATAGGATATGTTGCAGGTATGCTTACAGGACATTATTCTACTCTATGGGCCAGAGCCCAGGATTTAGCTGAGCAGGATGAGGCTTAGCTTGAGGCTTCAGGTTTAGATTACTTAGCTTTACTTTGAAATTTTGACTTTAGATTTCATAGTACTTTTCATTCCTGTTGATTCTGGTACATTACGATATCTGGATTTGTGGATTATGGTGATCTTTCTGGGATACGTTATAGATGCTGTGATTTTTACTTGTCTTGATTATCTGGTTAGATTTCCCTAGCTTTTGGTACAGCTTACTTCGTCATGTCTAACGACGAAGGCTCGACGTGTCCGACTTGTGTTCGATTATTCGGGAGCAGGTCGTGACATGTTTTTAGTGGTGGCCCATGTAGGTCTATCCTAATGGTACCTAGGTATTAGAGTACTATTGGGGGACTTGAATAACTAGGGAAACTTGATCACAGCATAGGAAAAATCAGAAAATAAGGGTATATCAGGTATATCAGGTGTAGCAGGTATTTTAATATTCTATAAACACTTGTTGTATGTAGGTCTAGGTTATTTTAACAGTTTTTTGTTTTACAGATAGTTCAAAAGCATGCGACACCAGAACTGTCAATTCACCTGTACTTGACATTTCCGAGCTTCCACTACCTTCTATCACTCTACTATCCCCATGGGTAGTACGTAGTTGACGGAGACGTCCGAAGAGTCCCTTGACAACTATAGGAAGCAGGCCACCCTTTCTAAGTCAGACTTGTGGATACACTCTCCGAGCCAGGAAGGACTTCTGATTTCCAGACTCTTAGACACTTGGATTTTTCCGACACCGAGCGCATATCTTACACCAAGGAGCAGATCGAGAACCTGGAGTTACCACTGAAGATCACCCAAGTTTTTGAGGACCCAATTTCTCTGAAGATTAGAGCCACCTGCTAGGAGATCCAGAATGTAGCACAGACAATAGGATACAACAGGAAACTGAAGCTCAGAAAGAACATGGAGATTTATGACAAAGACAACAACTACCCTGGACCCGCAAAGCGTTACAATACTTAGTCAGCGTTTCTTCGGTCACATCACCAGTCGCATCATCAGGAGCAGATCTCAGCAGCCAGCACGCCAGCAGCCATATATTCCTGCCAGAGCCCTGCACTTCAGCCCCAGCGGGAGATCCAGATTCAAATCCAGTCGACGATCATTTACAATTTCTGCCACCTCTCAGGATGCCACTATGAAGAGTGCCGCAAAAGTCGAAGGCTATACTGTACTACGGATCGCCTGCCCACCAAGTCAAGGACTGCTGGAGAACGTTGATCACACTGCCCGAGAACAAGTGCGAGGAGCATCAGACTACAGCAAAAGGGAACCACCTTTTCAGAATCAGCAACCACATGGAGCACTACCGCAAGAACCGGCCTACGACAGGACAGTTGAAGAAGGTTGAAGAGATTCCAGTCCTGGAAGAATACTGAAGATAGACTGAAGACAGAAGACTCTTTTGCATGGTTGGAGAAAACCATGGATCATGATTCATAATCCAGTTTTTCCTTAGATTTCTCTTGCACCTAGATTGTTTCTTAAAAACCTCATTGTTTCCTATTTAAGGATTATTAGATTTTATTTCCTCTTCTGAAACCTTGGTCGCTATTCGAGAAGTATTTGGAAAGTTGTTTCCATTTTTGTTCGTAACTCTGCTCTTATTCAAGGTTTTCTTCCTACTCGATAACTTGTTTCCTATGGCGTCATTTCCTAATTCAAGATTTGGTTCTACTCGAATTTTGTTCCCTATTCAGACTCTGTTGATATTTAAGACTTTACTTCGGAATTACATTCCTATTCAAACTTATGCCATTCAAAACCTTGTTTGAATCTTGTTTCTATTCGAGATTTCATTTGCGGATTTCGTTTTCTATCTTGAAAATTTGCCTCGTTCCCTATGAGATTTTATTTCCCATTCGTGAATTATTTTTCGTTCTATTCACGATATTGTTGATCTTGCCTCGTATTTTGAGATTTCACTTGTTTCGTATCCACTATTTAATACCATGTTTTCATATTCATTTTTCATGACTTTGTTTTCTATTAGTGGGTTCTATTTGAAATTTTGTTCCTATTTGAACTGTGTACTATTCAAAAATTATTCCTACTCAAAATATCATCTTGAAACCTTGCTTGAACCTTCGCTTCTATTGATGCTTGTTTGGGATTCTACTTCCTATTCTTGATTTTATATTTATTTGAGATTGTCTTTATCTGCGGTTTTGTTTCAAACTTAATTGAGATTTGCTTGTCTCATATTTACAATCCAATACCTTGTATTCCATTCACTAAATGATACATGCTTTCCATTCACTCTCCGTAACCTAGCTTTCTATTTGAGATTTCTATTCGAGATTTTGTGTTCTATTCGTGACTTGGTTGATAATTGATTTCTTATCTAAGATTGTTTTGAAATTCCTTTCCATTCGAGGTAGTGTTTGAGATTTCGTTATTCGTGAGTTTGTTATGCATTGATTCATGAACAAGGATTTCGGTTATTATTTCGAGACTTTGTTTCCTATCTGGTATCTTGCTTTTATGTCACCTTGAGATTTTGCTACCTATCTGGGATTAAGTCCATGTACTAAATCTTGTTACCATTCCAGATATCAGTTGAAATTCTGTCATAATTTGAAACTTCGCTCCCTGTCTGAAATTTTAAATCTCCTTGATTGCCCTTTTGTATTCACTGATTGGATCCCTTGTCATCTCTTAGTACCTAATAAATCCTTGTATTCAAACAGTCAGGTAATTTCACTATTTCCGTGACTTGGACTATTGAAACTCATTTTGAATTCCTTGAAACTCTTTTGAAATTCCTAGGGATAAAGTCGAGAGGCTATTCGATGACCTACTATGGCATGACAGTTACGCGCTGCAGCCATTAGCTGGATTATGGAGGCTGAGGGTTCACTGCAGCCAGTAGCGTACTGGCGAGGCAGGAACTCTAAGTTGAAGTGATTTCAGACACCCATAGGTTTTCGAGTATCGTCGAGACTTGTCATATTCTTCATATCTTGACCTCTTGGGTTGTTTCGTCAATGATTGTTGGAAAATGGATAAGGTTGATATAGTATTCGGAGACATATTGTTATTTTTAGTCACGGAGCCAAAAGTCCACTGCAGTCAGATACATACTGACGGGGTATGGATTCTAAGCAAAGTGATTTCAGATACCAACATGTTCTTGGATATTCCGGAGACTATATTTTTTTCATATGATTATTGGTTTTCGAGAATCACAAATCCTTTCATGTTCACCCTGATTTGGTACTAATATCTCCTGAGTATTTCGTACGTTCCTCAAATCAACCCTTGCTAATTACCTTCTAGTATTGTATCGTTAGATCATTAAATTTCCTCAAATTATACATTGCTAGATTTTAATTCCATACTTCATTCATGTCTTGTCTAAACTCAATCTTAAATCATGTCTATCTGACCATAATTTTCCTATCTTGTCCTAGTCCACTGGTGTTAAACTATCGATTTTTGATCGTATTTAATAGTTGTGTCTTCGTGATTTTGTTCCTCTAAGTTGTAATTGAAACTTCATTCTATCTCATGCCTATTTGATTCTTGATCATTGTTAGATCGTGTTATCCCAACTTCTTGTGTGTAGTTATCGTACAGGGTCTCAAGCTCAGAGAGCGTCTCAGAGTTGCACAGGATCGGCGAAAGCACTGGACGGACAGCAGCAGACGGCCACTGGAGTTCGCAGTTGGGGATAGAGTGTTCATGAAGATCTCACCGACTAGGGACGTCATTCACTTTGGCAGAGGCGGGAAGCTCAGTCCGAGATTCATCAGGCTTTCGATGTGACGACACTGATTGGCGAGGTAGCATATCGACTAGCGCTTCCAGCTAGCTTGGAGGGAGTTTACGATGTTTTCCACGTGTCCCAGCTTCGACGTTTCCCACGTGTCCCAGCTTCGACGTTATATTCCAGACCCGAGCCATGTGGTGGATTCTTCGGAGCTAGTGGTGGGTCCGAGATTGACCTACGAGGAGCAGCCGGTGGAGAACCTTAATCGGAGGGAGAAGCGCTTGCGGAACCAGACTATTCCACTTGTCCGGGAGCGCTATCCCAGTTTGTTTGTTTGAGTGTACTTTGATATTGAGAATTTTAAATATAATAAAGATGAATTGTGTTTGAACCTTCTTGAGATTTTGCTTTGAGATTGTTTTGTTTGTCTCTCGAATTTCGAGGACGAAATTATTTTAGTGGGGGGAGATTTGTAACTCCACTTCCCAGTTTTGAGAAAATAAAATGTTTGATTTTAATAATAGCAATTGATTATTTGGGTTTCAAATAATAAGTTAATTTTTATTTATTTATTTATTTTAATTAATAATATGATGATTGATATTTCAGAGGAAAATAAATTGGGAACAATTTTTTAAAATTTGAAAAGTTGTTACAACCAAATTTGTGGTCCCCTCACCTTGTTTTAAATAAATAATAAATATTAATTATTCTAACTGTTTTTTTACTGTCAATATAATTTTCTAAAAGGGCAGGGGTTTTTATGTAAATTTTCCTTGGGCGGAGGGACCTAGAAAACATTGATTTGGGCGGAGGGGGGGGGGGGCTTTTTACAAAAGTGCGTTTATTTTTCTTTAAAAACCAATCGCTGGAGAGAGAAAATTCATTCTCTCCAGTTTATATTTCTTTTCGATTCCGAGAGAGTTCTCGAGTCATCTTCCCCGATCGACCCCGCCGGCGGCGACTTCGAAGCGACGGCGACAGCGAGCCCCACCTTCCCGACAACGACGGCGTGACCGCTTTTCTCCGTTGACGACGACTGCGAAGCGACGGCAGCGGCGTTGCTCTCCCAGAAGTCCGATCCGTTCTCCGACCTCGGTGAGCGGCTCTTCCTTGTTTTCTTCAGATCTGGATGGGTAGATCGTGCTAGAGATTTACTTTTTATTCCTTCTTTTTTGTGCAGATCAGTGAACAATCGACGGAGAGCCGATCGTTCCTACTCCGATCTCGAGTTCTTCCAGGAACGATTTTGAAGGTGAGCACTGGTTCAACCCTCTATTCGATTTCCCTATTTTTTCTGAGAATCAATTAGGGTTCCGAACTTTAAGTTCTGTTTCGTGTTTCTGTTGAGAATTATTCCAAGTCAGGTGGTTCTGTGTCCAGAGACGAAGGAATCGTGTCGAGTACATTGGCTTGGATTCTCCAAATTAGTTCTTACTGAGGTATATTTTTCCTGCACTTCGGTTTTTGAATTGTTCTTATTGGCTTTTGATACGGGCGTTGGGCAGGATCTGTAGATAGGAGTTGTGTCCGTGTCCCTGGATGAGTTCGTGTCCCATTTCGTGTACGTGACCAGTGCTGGACGTGTTTTTGCCAAGATCTACCTGGGTTGGGATCGATTGAGCTGGACAGCCTTAATGTTTCTTGAATTCTGATTTCTTTCCTATTTTATGTAAACTGTTTTGTATATGATCGATTCTGTCAGGGGAGAACAATTGTGCTGTTGTGATTTTTGGCTTATGAATATGCTGGTAAATATGGAATGTGATGGGTCAAGTGAGGGTTATATATCTTTATTTGAACTGTGGTGAACAAGTTTTTCTTTGATTTCATTTCAGTGTTAGTTCTTTTGATTTTATACAATCTCTGTTCAGATGCAGAACCTGGGAACTGCTATGGGTTTGATCCTCTGATTTTCTAAGAGTTCCTATTAATTATTGAAGGTTGGGTTTAATTTTGTTATCAGAAATCATAGGCTGAATTTGGTTAACCAAGTCAAATTCTTGATAAGAGACAATAGAGTAGTTGTAGTTGAATCTTACTGTCGACTGATATATTTGGTTTACTGTGATATGTTGGTATGTGATTCCTGGGATTTTCAGTCCAAACTGAGATTTCAGTTGGAAACTGAGATAACTTCTCATTGTTTGATCAGTTGTTTCCATAAAAACTGAGATGAAATCTCATTGTTTCAGTTCAGGGAAGCATATCACTATTTTTCTAAACTGCAATTTCCTATATCAGTTGTTTTAACCCATGGTAATACTAAGCAACTTGTTAAGTATTAGAGCCAATTTAGATTGTAAGTTAAACCTAAGCATTCTTGTATTGGTATCTAGGTTCTAGGGTTGAGCCTGAGAGATGGTAAAAATCCCTTCATTAGAATACTCTGTAACTCTTTTTGAAGCAATAACATTATGGAATAATTATTTTCCCTCTAGACTAATAACATGGTTTATTGAAGGCTTCTTCTTTTCAAATAAGTTAGTTATCTTTATTATTCTAGTGTTTAGCTTAATTAATGGTTTTAAGTAAAATTGTAGGAAGTTACTTTGAGTAATTGGATTATAGGATGGATTTAAGTAGAAGACTTAATGTACTTTTAATCAGGATTAGAATTTGTGTGATAACCAATGAGAGCTTGTCTTGATATTAATCAAGTTGTAAATTATTATTAAATTACAAGAGGACGTCTAGCCCCGATCTTCATCCGTACTTTCCTGGAGCAAGACAAGTACATTCTAGGGTCTTGTGCATTTTATTATATCCTGTGCTTTCTTGATTGACACATTGCAACACGTCATGTACTTTCTGGTGCTCATGTTCCTTGTTCTTATTACTTGTACCTGGGGTGGGGAAATATACTATTTATGTGACCAAACCCAAGAAACAACTCAGGTGCGTTTAGCTTAGACCCCGCATCGTGCACGCGGGTCCTAAGCCGTACCATTCATGTGCTTTCCTGTGCTTACCCTTAGCCGGTCACATACTTAGTTATATTTCAAATATAGTACACACATGTCCAGGAGATATACCTTGTACTTATTTCCTGTGATTTCTGAGATACCATGTTCTTTCCTGTGCTTACATATCATGTTCTTTCATGTTCTTACATACCATGTTCTTTTATGTACTTTACACATCATGTTCTTTCATGTACTTATTCACATGTTCTTTTCTGTACTTTCCATGTTTCCTCGTACTTTCATATCATGATGTCTTGTTCATTACCTAGAATTGTACTTGCTCCGCTCCTGAATAGGATATGTTGCAGGTATGCTTGCAGGACATTGTTCTACTCTATGGGCCAGAGCCCAGGATTTAGCTGAGCAGGATGAGGCTTAGCTTGAGGCTTCAGGTTTAGATTACTTAGCTTTACTTTGAGATTTTGACTTTAGAGTTCATAGCACTTTTCATTCCTGTTGATTCTGGTACATTACGATATCTGGATTTGTGGATTATGGTGATCTTTCTGGGATACATTATAGATGCTGTGATTTTTACTTGTCTTGATTATCTGGTTAGATTTCCCTAGCTTTTGGTACAGCTTACTTCGTCGTGTCTAACGACGAAGGCTGGGTGTGTCCGACTCGTGTCCGATTATTTGGGAGCGGGTCGTGACATATACAAAATCTCTAGGTAGCATATATGTAGTTGTGTACTATGTCATATATTCTACAAAGATTGTAAGCTTATATAACTAGTTCAACTCATATTAACCTACTTGTTGGGATGATTTGATTCGTGTCATGGCACGAGCACGGGCCAGGACAATCACCTCTCGTGGGCCAGGATAGTCACCTCTCGTGGGCGGTCAAAATATTATTTCCGTTAAAACATTGATGGCAGGGTCCTTAATCATTTCCGTTAAAATGTGCTTAGCTCAGTCTCAAACTAGTGTCTTTTCTTCCAGACTCCTACTTGTGAGATTGTACAAATTTATGTATACTTCAACTGGAATTGTTTCTTCACATTGGTAGTGGCTACTAGTTTTGGAATATCTAGGTTAACAAAAAAGTGGATTAGGTATGTAAACCTCCAAATTCTAAGTTAACCAAAAGAGAATTGAGTAATCCTTGACAGACTGTTAAATTAGTATTAGGTCTACAAACTTCCAAAGTTTTTAATTGATGAATAAGGTCTCCAAGAATTAGATCTAGCCCAAAAAAAGAAGTCATAAATTAGAATATGTGATGTTTAGGAATTTAGAGACGTGTATAGCGGAATTCAACGGATGTTGACATCTTAACCTGCAAAGTAACAAACCACAAATCATGCTACGAGAACCAATACAAACCAAACACACAACCGTAATATATTGACTTTGACCACCTAAAAAAATCCTAATACTTTGTAAATGAAAAAAATGAATACAATGCACGTATCGATTAATTCATCCGAAGAATCGATCCTTACAACTTCTTAAGATTACAACTTCTTAAGGCAAGGACTAGTGGTATGGTTAGGGGGGAGTAAGGTATATGTGTGTGTGTATGTTAATTATCTGTGCGTATGAAAAAAGAGCTAATTAAATTGGTGTGGGTGTATAGTTGTGTACAAAAAATAGTGTCTGTCCCCATTTTCTAAAGGAAGCAGCTATGAAGAGTGAGATGAGTGTGTACAAGAGCCAGTAGGCAGGCATGGGTCATCCTAAATCAGTGTGTACTAGTAAGATATGTATTATAAGATTTGTAGTTGATAGGGGATTTTGGATAGTTTTAGCTTGGTTACTGTTCAGTAAGAATCGATAGCGTATGTGTACACGTTGGATGCACAAGAACTTATGTGCGATATAGCAAGATTATTAGTAACTGTCCGCTACTAATGTGTGTCCCATAATAAGACATAATATACGAATTTGTGCCTATTGGATAATGTGTGTCCATCTTTGCAGAATTATTTCCAAATGGATATGAATTACTACTTGCGGAATCGTTCATGGATGTACAATCGTCGTCCTGATGATATGTGTGGTGTGCGGGATGAATACATAGCGGGAGTAGAGTAGTTCCTGCAGTTTGCTAAGGCGTTCCTTCAGTACATGGACGGCACCAAAATTAAGTGTTCGTGTGTGAAATGTCATAACGTGAAATATTATCCAGAAGTGGAAGTGACATATCATTTGTACTCGAGGGTTTCACGCCTAATTACTATCAGTGGATCGCACACGGAGAACGTGTGTCTTTAGCATCAGAGCCGGAGCCTTATGTTGAGCCGTATATGCATGCGGGACCTAATTTTGTTTCAGATAATCATGCATACGACGACGGATGCGTGAATATGGCTTTCGACGCTATGGGGCCTAGTTTCGTTCATGATGCAGCTGAGGAGGCACCGAATGTCGATGCTGTAAAGTTATAGAGTTGTTGGAGAATGCAAGGACTCCATTGTATCCTGGTTGTGAGGATCATTCACCGTTGGAGGTGGTAACAAGACTGTTGAGCATTAAGTCAGATTTTTACATGTCGCAAGAATGCTACAACCGAGTGTTGGAGTTGATTATAGTGATCTTGTCGGCGGGTGCTAAGTTACCTAAAGACTTCTATCGGTCTAAGAGGATGGTGAGATCGCTCTGGATGGGATATGAGAAAATCGATTCTTGTCGTAATGGGTGCATGTTGTACTACAAAGATGACAAGGACGCAGATGTGTGCAGATTTTGTAGTGCAGATCGCTATAAGACCACTAGTATAGGAAAGTCTACCGGTGCAAGAAGACCGACCGATTCAATGCACTGCTTGCCTTTAACGCCGCGGTTGTAAAAATTATTTATGGTGAAAGAGATGGCCGAAAATATGAGTTGGCACATGCGAGAACAGATTGAAGGAGTGTTGGATCACCCATCCGATGGAGAAGCGTGGAAGCACTTTGATCGAGTGTATCCTGATTTTGCTTCAGATCCGTGTAATGTCAGGTTGGGGCTATCTTCTGACGGTTTTACTCCTTTTGGTCTTTCGGGATCCCAATATTCGTGCTGGCCTGTGATTGTCACTCCGTATAACCTACTGCCTTGGATGTGCATGAAGACTCAGTACATGTTTCTAACCGTTATAATTCCTGGTCCGAACAATCCCAAGAGGAACATTGATGTATACTTAAAGCCTTTGATAGATGAGTTGAATCAGTTATGGGAAGTAGGCGCTAACACATACGATATTTCCAGGAAGCAGAATTTTCAGATGAAGGCAACCTTTATGTGGACCATCAACGACTTTCCGGCCTATGGAATGTTATCTGGATGGAGCACTCATGGCCGTCTCTCATGTCCGTATTGCATGGACCGTACTAAGGCTTTCCGCTTGAAATACGAAAGAAAACCGTGCTTCTTTGATTGTCATCGACAATTTCCGCCAAAAGATCATCCATTCAGAAGGAACATGAATGCATTCCGTGCCGGCATTGTAGAGAAGGGTGATCCACCGCCAAGGTAGTGCGGAGCCACGATATGGGAAGAGGTTATCCAAGTGCTATCGAAGATCCTACAACTGGATATAAGTGCGATGGATTTGGTAGAGATCATAACTGGACAAAGAGGAGCATATTCTGGGATCTGCCATATTGGAGTACCAATCTGATCAGACATAATCTTGATGTCATGCATATTGAGAAGAATGTGTTTGATAACATAATTAATACTGTGATGGACGTAAAGGGAAAAACAAAAGACAATCCCAAGGCCAGGTTGGACTTAGAAAAAATATGCAAACGCCATGCGTTGTATTTGATAGAGGAGAATGGAAAACAGTTCCTGCCGAAGTCAATTTTCTCACTGGACAAGAAGGATAAAGTGCGACTTTGTCAGTGGAACCAGGGCCTAAAATTTTCAGACGGATATGTGTCAAATCTGAGAAGATGTGTCGATCCGAAGGAAAACAAATTGACAGGTATGAAGAGCCACGATTGTCACGTATTCATGGAGAGGTTAATTCTAATTGCATTTCGGGAATTCTTACCGCAGACAGTTTGGGATCCATTGACGGAGCTTAGCATATTCTTCAGGGATCTTTGTTCTAAAAAATTGCTCGTTGATCGTCTAAAAAAGCAAGAGAAGGACATTACGGTAATACTGTGCAAGCTAGAGAGGGTGTTTCCTCCTGGATTCTTCGACTCTATGGAGCATTTGTCGATTCATCTATCCTATGAGGCACGTGTTGGTGGACCCGTCGAATATCGATGGATGTACCCGTTCGAGCGACATTTGAATCGCCTAAAAAAAGATGAAAAATAAGGCACGGGTCGAGGGTTCTATTTGTGAAGCCTATGTTCTCGAGGAGATCACAATCTTTTGTTCAATGTATTTCAAGCCTCATGTTGCAACTAATAGAACGAGAGCTTCCAGAAACGACGACGGAGATCATGAATGTAATGATACAATACTGAAGGTATTCAATGCCCCAAAAAAGCCATCGGGTAAAATGAAGAAGAGATATCTGAACGATGATGAGCTAAGGGCTGCTCAGGTGTATGTATTACTCAACTGCGACGATGATGAAGTAGAGAAGCTGGAAGGGTAAGTAATTAATACGTCTACATTATTTTAATAGTGTTGATTATTATACTATTAAATTAATTGAACGATATTGTTTTCAGCATATTTAATGATGATGTGAGGCCAGGTAGGCCACACATAACAAAAGAAGAACTAGAACAAGAAATGAGACATTATTTTACATCATGGTTGAGTGCATATATAAGACTTGAGAACTCTGTAATTACCTTTCTGTATATGCAGTTGAGAATGAGCTTAATTTATTTTTTCGTGGTATTTAGGTGGATCGTCCATACGCAAGACTTGAGAATGAGTCTATTAGAACACTAGCCAAGGGACCAATTTATGCTGCAAAAATATGGCCAAGCTACTGTGTTAATGGATTTAGGTTCAAGTCAACAACTTGTCCGATCAGAGACAACTTTGTGGATCTCGATTCCACCAAAAACAGTTGTTTGTGTATCAGATCTTCGAACTACAAAGATGTTGATACGGGCAACGATTTCTATGGCGTCCTACGGGAGATTATGGAGCTGACATATAGTTATAGAATAGAGCCTGCTAAGATTGTGTTATACAGGTGTGATTTGTTCGATCCGATTGAAGGTCAAGGGTGAAAAGTAGACAAGCACGGTCTTGTGGATATAAACTATCGGCGTCAATTTCAAGCCTATGAACCAATTGTCCTTTCAAGTCAGGCTCAGCTCGTGTACTTCACAAGTTATCCTAAACGGGGAACAACAAGGTCGAACTGGTGGGCAGTATGCAAGACTAAAGCTAGAAATACCTTTGAGGTTGACGATATAGCTTATCAGGAGGATGAACTACCTCTTGTAACAAATATTATAGAAGTGAACACGACGGAAGTTCCTCATTACACATATAATTGTGTAGAAGAAGTAGAATTATCTGAAGAGGAAGATGCAGATGAAAGTGAAGATGTAGAGGAGGAAGAAGAAGAAGAAGAAGAAGAAGAAGAAGAAGAAGAAGAAGAAGAAGAAGAAGATGAGCTAAACGAACTAGATGAATTTTCAGAAGAGGATTAAATATGTACGTTTGTTTTATCATAATATTTGATACTTTAGTGACACTTTTATCATATAAATCTGTGACACTTTAGTGACACTTTTATCTGTGACTATGAAATTTTTGAAAAATCTGTGATGTCTATCATATAAATATGTATATTTGTTTTATTGTCATATGTTATTATCAGGTATGACTAGACCCGGACGACGCGGGGGATATTATGTTAGGCAGTCCCGTCTGCCTCGGGCAGGGGATGCAGATTCTGTACCCTCATCCTCATCTCCGAGTACGCCAGTGTACCATTCTGTTCCCGGTCTATTACCGGGACAGGGCAGTTCCAGCAGGTTGGCGACTCCTCCCTCGTCGTCCAGCATTCCTGATCCCGCGTCCAGCATTCCTCCCGCGTCCAACATTCCTCCTGCCGACGGTTCCATGGAGAGAGCCGATGTCGAGCATATGGAGGACGGCGATCAGACTGATCCTGCCCAGCCAGGAGGTGAGAGCGACCCTCCATGCGCTTCTCCGGACGAGACGCGTATGGAGATTTGGACGGACGGGCCTACGAAGTAAGTTAATTAGTTAATATATATTTCTAAAATGATTATATGTACATATATATTCATAAAATTTATTATTCTATAGATATCGGCCTCCTGCATTGCAGAGACAGCTGGGGTTATTTCTGAGACAGAACTATGGTGGGCCTTGGATTAACTACTCAGATGCTCCCGCAGATAGGAAGGCCTTTTGGTTGGCCCACTTCAAGGTAAAAAATTTATTTATTTTTAAATTTTAATAATCATTTGTGTATATTATATAACTTTTTTATTTTACTTCTTGTAGAGGACCTATTTCTATCCACCACATCGGGCGGCGAAGATCGAGGCCCAATTTTCTGCCATCACAGGCAAGCTCATCCGTGATACGATCCACGACCAGAAGTCTCGTGATCGCTCCGAAAAGTCGATCCATGGTTGGATCACGCCAGAGCAGTGGACTGCGATGAATGCTAGATTCGCCGAGGCCAGGTACCAGGAGCGGTCTGACAAGGCCAAGGTGGCGCGGTCGAGCGCCAGTAAGTGGTGTGGTGGCTCCATTCTAATGACGGAGCATTTTTGTCGTCTGGTATGTTTCGTATGACGGACATCATTTTATATATAGTTGGATAGAATGTTTAATACTAATAATAGATAATATATTTTAACAGGTAAAAAAGGGTGAGGACCCGAACATGGTGACCGTCTTCCTGGTCACCCATCGGAGGGCTGGGGAGTTCATTGACGAGAGGGGGACGCAGGCATATGTACGTTCTATTCTTTATATTAATTTACTATAATTTAGAAAATAGAAAAATAGATATCAATATAGACTTTAGCAAACACTTACACATTAGCAAACATTGTTCTAGGCCGAGTTTGTTCGGCTATAAGAGGAGGCGGCTGCTGCTGCTAGTGCGCCAGCAGAGAGATGGGCTGGTACTTCCTCCCAGCCGCCTACAGCTCCATTGTCGGACGACCTCTGGATGACCGCCGTTGGCGGTCTTCAGAAGGGTACGTACTACGGTACGGGATCCTACGGCACGTATTTGGCTTCGGAGTCATCCTGGGCCCCCTCTGTCAGTGTGCAGTCTCCGGCTTTGCAGGCGTCGTCACGAGCTCAGGATATTCGTCGTCAGATCGACGAGCTGCGTCGCGAGTTGCAGCAGCAGATTTCTGATCACCTTACCGCAGAGCGACGATCTGACCCTCCGATGATCACCGGACGATTTGATGCGGTCGAGTGCAGTATATAGGACCTGATGAGTCTTCAGCAGGCTACAGCTGCCAGCTTGCACATGCTCACCGAGTTTACGCAGCGCACAGAGCGTAGACTGGTCGAGCTGGAGGGATCGCAGAGGACCATGTCTGCCTCACTCACTCAGGTGTCAGCTTCGATTGAGGAGAGTACTCAGAGGATGGTGAGTACCCTTGCTGTGCATGGTGAGCGACTGCAAGAGCTGGAGCAGATACGTCCTCCCGGTCCATCGACGACGCCGACTCCAGACATTGCACTATCTCCTACTGTCCCTACGGTGCAGCTCACACAGGAGCAGTATGAGTACATGCTATCCCAGATGCGCGGCAGGGGTCCTCAGTGATCCAGTAGATTTTTTTATCATCTTTGTATTTATTGGCCCTATGGGCCCATTGACCGTTCTGTACTCTGATTTTCATTATTACTTGACTCTGTTGGACATGTATGTTTGTTGGACATGTATATTTGTGATATTTAATTTGTTGGTATTTTTATTGAGTACATGTATGATATTTAGTTGTAGACTATTATGATTGGAGACTGTTATTCATCTATTAGTTGTAGACTGTTATGATGGGAGACTGTTAATTATGATGATATCTGCGACGGGGATGACAAATATACCTACGCTGGGTTATAAGCGATGATCTGATAAACAAAGGAGGTGCTGCCCAAATTTTAAAAAAATATAATGTGTATTTTTGTAATAATGTGTGTCTGTGTTTACAGTGTATGTGAAATGCAGTGTTCGAAACCATCGATAGTTTCGATTACTGTTGTATGTTTTATCTTGGACAGAAAGAGCAACTGTTCAGGGTGTACTTCTGAGAGCTTCATTTTCACATCCTTCACTCTCTCGGGACGTCGTACATGATCCCGAGAAGGTGAAGGACGTGAAGAGGAAGCTCTGAGAAGTGCACCCTGAACTGTTGCTCTTTCTATCCAAGATAAAATATAGAACAGTAAGCGAAACTGTCGATGGTTCGAACACTGCACTTCACACACACTGTAAACACAAACACACAGTATAACAAAAATACACATTATATTTTTTTAATTTTTTTTCAGTATTCTGCGACGGATAGCGACGTATAGCGACGGATATGGGACGTCGCTATACGTCGCTAATTAGCGACGTTACGTCGCTGTACGTCGCCACCTTGCTGATGTGGCAGGCATGCCACGTCATCACGTAAATAGAACTAAACGTCGCTAAGTAGTCGCACTACGTCGCTAATTTTACGACGTAAAGTTTTCGTCGCTCTCTGTCGCTAACTTTGCGACGACCGAGCGACACGGCGGTGACGTCGCAAACAGCGACGTAGGGTGACGAATGTGGCATCTGCGACTAGCTTAAAAGCGACCTTCATTTTTCGTCGCTAAAGTCGTCGCTAATTACGATTAGCGACGTATTTTTCATTATTAGCGACGTATAATGACGTCGCTAATTTGCCTTATTTTAGTAGTGGGGGAGTGACATCTCTACCCTCCTTAGAAAAATTCCATCATCGGAATTTTGTTAAGGCTAGTCGAGCGCCCTCTCAGATCACGAAATACACTCATGACATATAGCAAGCACAATTATCAAACAACACATCGCACATAAACAAATCATGAAAGAAATAATAATTAAGTAAAAGTACAAACAATAATCATGCCCTAGAAGGAAAGTGATCGGAAACATACGAATAAAATATGCCTCCCGAGTCAGTTGGGTAGGAATTTATCCTCGAGGTCCTACACTGACTCCCAAAGTGGACAAGGGTCAACGCTTGAGATAAGTCGGTACCAATAACTTAATCAAGAATGAGACTCTGCCTAGGACGTACTCTCGTAATCAAGACAGATGATGAAAATCACGTATCACATGATACGAGAGCAGATGAGTGAGACGAGAAAGTCGCCTTCACTCTTCGAATATAGAACTCAAGGAATTATAATGAATATACTCAAAACTTACCCACAATCTGACTGCCTTCGGCCAACCTCTGCTCTAATACTCCAAATTCTATTTGCCTTTGCCCCTACTGGACTCTCTGCTGCTGCCTTCCCTGGCCCTGCTGCTGCGACCTCTGCGGCCCTGCCTAATGTGGTCCTACCTGATATTGTGCTTGTCGGTACATCTGAGCTTCATCAGTAATGGGCGCTGGACTAGTGGCCTCACTGCTAGTACTGGCCCTTGATACGGTGCTACCTCTGGAGCTTGCAACGTCGAAAACTGTTGAGCTGGCCCTCATGGCCTCTGTATCTGTGGGCACGTAGCTATACGATGGTCTGAACCTCCACACCTCAAGCACTGCCCATTCGCTAACTGACACACTTCCCAAGTGTGCCCTCCCTTACCACAATAAGTGCAACCCGCTGGTGCCTCCGGACGTTGTTGGTGTCTCGGTTGCTGCTGTCAAACTGGTGCCGTCACAACTGTTGTGACCGATGCTGCATCACAAATACGAATGCCAGGTGCTGGTGCTGACGTCCGAGGTACTGCTTATCCTCCTTTCGTACTCTGCGTATGAGACCTCTTCTGGCCTCCAGTCCTTGCTGATAACCTTTGAATAGTAAGCTCGTACCTCCGAGCCGCCATCAATACTGCATCGAATGTCTGGCAGTCGTGCCCCTCGACCAACTGCATAATCTCTAAGTGAAGTCCCTGTTGGAACCTCATAGCCTTCTCTGGCTCTGTCGCCACCATCGTCTAAGCAAACCTACTTAACCTGCAGAACTCCGTTGCATAACCATCCACCGTTCTACCAGCCTGCTTGAGGCTGATAAATCTCTGCTGAAGCTCATACCGAGCTACCATACCAAAGTACTTGGCCTTGAACCTGGTACTGAAGCTATCCCATGGAATAAGATACCTCATACCAACCTCTTCTGATGCCCACCAGTCGCGGGCGAGATCCTGAAGTAACAGTCTGACTTGGTCAACCTTCTCTTCTGCTGGAACCTTTGCTGCGGTCAATATAGCCTTAATATCCTGAAGCCAATCATCCGCCGTGATGGCATCCTCCGTGCCGTCAAAGTATCTCGGTTTAAGTCGATAAAACCTTCCCGACGCTCCCGAGTCATTCCTGACACTCCTCTCAAGAGCTAGCTGTAACCCCTGCTTCAGTAGTACATTCTGTTCTTGATGCTGGATCTTTTGTTGCTGTTTGGTTGTCGTCTGGTGTTGCTGGGTCTCCAATAAACCTCTGATAATCTACAATAATGTCGGTGCATCTAGTGCTACTGGTACTACCGGCATCACTAGAGGTACGAGAACCTCTGGCCTCTATGGCTCAACTGGCTCATGCTCGGTACTGTTCTCAATGTGAATCTGTTCAGGTAGAGGGGCTATCCCTTGCTGATCTCCAACTGGTCCCTGCTCTACTGGATTCTCTCCCATGCCGGCTCCTCCAATAGCCTAGAATGATGTGCCCCTAAAGGAAAGGATACAAGGTATCAAATGACAGGACGGAAAGGAATCGAGGATGATAATCAAGTTAGCTATCAAGGTGGAAGAAAGAGAAGACGAATCAGGAGATCAAGGGGAGCATGTTTTGATTTAGACTCCTATAATCGCAACACCCCACAAGTCTGAAAAACAGACCTGCATGGGCCACCAATAAAACCTTATCATGCCCCAATACCAGAATACTGAGACGGACTAGGCCGGTTACTCCATATAAGGTATATAAACGTCATACGACGATCGTGGCTGTCAAGAGGCTAGGGGGTGCATGCTACAATCAAGTCTCCTGTGGTCCCACAGAGCATCTATGTCTCAATCAATCAAAATAAGAAGCAGTAAATAATGATCGTATAAGACAAAGCAGCAAGGCGTCCCCGACGCTTCATTAAAATGATTCATGAGCCTAGCTATACAAAATGATAAGCTAGTACCGAGAGTCAATAGTACATAACCGTTGTCAGCTGCAGTCTGATTTTACTACAATTATGTAAAAAATTAAATGTCCAGAATTGCCGGCTAAACATGTGCCGGTGGCTAAACACCAAGTATAAAATAGAAGATATCAGAGCGATGAAGAAGAAACCCACTTATGGTCCCTGGCGCCCATACTCCTGGTGTACACCATTGTTCGGGTAGAAGGCTGGATCCTCTGGCGCTGCTACGAGATCTGGCCAAACAAAAGCAGCGGGGTCAGGCCCCGAATAGCAAGTACCACACGGGAGCACAAAGAGTGAGATAAAACCCAATGAGTAAAATAAGACCTGATTTACGAGTTATAGGCTTATACCATATCATCGAGACAATACGACACCCTTACAACCAAACAAGGACAAACGGTATGAATATTATGCCGAGATAAGATATATCCTATAACCATGGACAGGTGAAGGGCTTCTGATCGCGACTTCGGTCCATAGCCGATTGCAGCATAATAGCCCAACCCAACAACCAAACAAGAATATGGGTTGGACAACGTACCACGATAGTCCATGTTCCTCTATTGCTAACAGAAGAAAACATATCACAAACAAGTCGGCTTACAAACGGCCAATCAATCCTACGGCTTTCTATGATTTGTCTGGGTCATCCCAGTAATGCAATATAGGAATCCTTAGATCGTGTCAACCCAGCAGGGCTAGCCAACCCATTATAAATATACATATATGCGTAGCACTTTGATTATGTACCGGTATCCCGTAAGGCCACCGTGCTAAAACATATAACACATAGCACGTAGGAGTCGGATATAGTCATTCGCTATAGGCGAATGAAACCATATCCGTGGCGGCCAACCCGACACGTCAGGACTGGACCTGGGGTGGCTAGTATGGCACGATCTCGGAATTCTTCCCACCCAATGCATCTACTAAGTTAAGTTGCTTAGATTAACCCTATCTTGATATTGGAATTACATGTCGTGGTCACATGGTCATCCTCCTATATGTCGTAACATAGTACGTGTACCCTAAGTATGAATCCACATCGGTTCAAGGAGTCCCAAATCTAGATCCATGCTTAGTGTAATGCATCAAACAACAACCAATATACCACGACGTTATTACTGACCAATTACCATGACTGTGCTGGAAGGTACATATGTATTGACATATAACACGAATGATCACTTAGCACGTAGAGTCACACCTCAGTGTACTCAATAAATAGTTCCACAGTGCATACTAATATTGTATCTCAATACACACTTAAAATAGGTACCAGTACGTATACAGGTAATCAGGTCAGGAACATGGTCAAGTCAGGAAGTCACACGGACCCCTCGTGACATAAAAGTAACATATGAATTCTAGTTAAAGTGAGACATGAAGATTCTTGAAGCCAAGACAAAGATCTACAACTTTCATGATGGGAGTTGGAAGAAATTCTGGCCACAAATCAGCCTAATAGGGCATAAAAC
Organism: Iris pallida; assembly: GCA_029216955.1. Lineage (NCBI taxonomy): Eukaryota > Viridiplantae > Streptophyta > Magnoliopsida > Asparagales > Iridaceae > Iris > Iris pallida. The sequence continues at coordinate 8,018,713 of JANAVB010011397.1, read as the reverse complement.
AGCCAAAAATAGCCAAAATAGGCACTATGCGGTACTATACAAGACATGCGGCACTATTCATCCATGCGGTACTATGAAAGCCTGCGATACTATACAAGCCTATGGCACTATGCAAGCCATACGGCACTATGCAAGCCATGCGGTACTGACACTATGCTGCCAGCACTATGCATCCATGCGGACTGGCACTATACGGCCAGTACTATGCATCCATGCGGACTGGCACTATACGGCTAGCACTATGCATCCATGCGGACTGACACTATACGACCAGCACTATACATCCATGCGGACTGACACTATGCGCCAGTACTATACATCCATGCAGACTGACACTATATGGCCAGAACTATGCATCCATGCGGACTGACACTATGCGGCCAGCACTATGCATTAATGCAGACTGGCACTATGCAGCCAGCACTATTCATCGTCCCTGCCAGAACCAGGACAGATGAACATAAAAGATGTCCAAATCTCAATTAACCATAATTTCCTCAAAACAAGTCGAAATTTGGCGGTTCAAAAGCCAAAATTGGATAAAATGAGATTTTCTACAACATAGGACCATTAGTTTTCGAAAACAACCAAGTTTGATAGATCAAAACCATAAAAATCTATAAAATTCTAGTTTTAGAAACTTAGATCTACACAAAACTAGCCATTAAAATCAAAAACTCCAAGAACTAGACTCGTAGAGAATGAAGAGAAGAACAGTATAGACAAATAATATCAAAGAAAAAAAATCAAGAATAAAAAATGCAAGCCTTTGATTGATAATTCAAAATTTGGCTAGCCTTTGACTGATGCATACAATGGAAGGCCAACTATTCAAATCATAAATCTAGAGAGTATATATAATAGGGATGTCACTTCCTGTTCCCGGAATACGTAAATTTTTGATTTTTCTGTATATGGTATCTGGCACCTGTATCTTTATTGCATGTATCTTGTATTTGCACCTGGCCATGGCATGGAACAGTATCTCGTCGCAGAATAGTGTGCCACCCCTTGTCCTTCTTTGGTTGTAGGCGTCCTTCACTATTTCAATCATAGAATTTTTGGACCGTATTGTGGTTAGGGTTTTATTTATTTAACTAATTTGATTAATTGTTTAATTGTTGTATAAAGCATTTAACATGTCATTAGTCATATGGTTAAGAGCATGCTTAAGGTTAGGGTTTATTTGAGTCAACCCAACCCTTATATATATTCTCTTCTCCTCTCTCCCTCCTCATTCACTTTTCATTTCATTTTCTCCAACCAACATTTAGGTAAGTACACCTTGCACCAAATGGAGAGATTCTTGCATTTTTTATTCTTGATTTTTTTCCTTTGATATTATTTGACTATATTATTTTTCTCTTCATTCTCTACAAGTTTAGATCTTGGAGTTTTTGATTTTAATGGCTAGTTTTGTGTAGATCTAAGTTTCTAAAACTAGAATTTTATGAATTTTTATGGTTTTGATCTATCAAACTTGGTTGTTTTCGAAAACTAATGGTCCTATGTTGTAGGAAATCTTATTTTACCCAATTTTGGTTTTTGAACTGCCGAATTTTGACTTGTTTTGAGGAAATTATGGCCAATTGAGATTTGGACATCTTCTATGTTCATCTGTCCTGGTTCTGGCAGGAATGATGAATAGTACTGGCTGCATAGTGTCAGTCTGCATTAATGCATAGTGCTCGCCGTATAGTATCAGTCCGCATAGATGCATAGTGCTGGCCGCATAGTGTCAGTCCACATGGATGCATAGTGCTGGCCGCATAGTGTCAGTCCGCATGGATGTATAGTTCGGACCGCATAGTGTCAGTCCGCATGGATGCATAGTACTGGCCGTATAGTGTCAGTCCGCATGGATGCATAGTGCTGGCCATATAGTGTCAGTTAGCATGGATGCATAGTACTAGCCGCATAGTGCCAGTCCGCATGGATGCATAGTGCTGGCCGCATAGTGCCAGTCTGCATGGATGCATAGTGCTGGCAGCATAGTGTCAGTACCGCATGGCTTGCATAGTGCCGTATGGCTTGTATAGTGCTGTAGGCTTGCATAGTATCGCAGGCTTTCATAGTACCGCATGGATGAATAGTGCCGCATGTCATGTACAGAACAAATTTTATAAATATACATATACATAATATTTGTATAAATAAATTATATATATATATAGATATAAATATATATACATAATATTTGTATAAATAAATAATATGCATACAAAAATCAAGAATGAAAAATGCAAGCCTCATGTACAGAACAAATTGTTTGAAGAAATATGTATAGTATATATCATGGATTGATTTCCTAACCGAGGAAGATCATTATGCTATCTTTTGTTTATAAAATATGGTTCAATGAATTCTTATCAAATATTGGTTATGTTGTTCGTATATGTAATTTTTATTCTGCCTTTTTTTATTGGCAAAATATGAGATTTATGTTATATGTATATGATGCATTATATCATAGATTGATTCATAGTTGAGGAAAAGACTCAATTATGCTATATTTAATTTGTTTATAAATTATGGTTCTAGTATTAGCTCAAGCCTCATATTTTAAATTTTAATCATCTTAGCTCAAACCTCATATTTCAAATTTTAATCAGGTGCTCTTGTAATATTGTCACAATGTGCATGGAGGTGGAATTTCTTGAATTTCAATTGAATGATCGTTTCGGTTTTTTAAGTCAGTTTAGATTTAGCCAAATTGTGCAGCATATAAGCTACTTGGGCCCTTATAACCAAGTTGCTCTCTGAATTTTTGTCGGACCGCATAAACTATATGTTGCATTCAAATAACAATAATCTGGTGTATGGGAGCCTTGGGAGGCTCTCCATTTACATTTGCATATAGATAGAATTTTTCATTCTATTTGCATTAAAGAAAAAAAAAGGTGTACAATAAGACAATTGCCAACTATGTTTAGGACATGCTATTTGGATTGAACTATCAGAATATATCATAGTGAAACATTTGTAATCAATATTTTTAGGACCTGTTTTGGACAGTTGCCAAAGTTTTCAATGTCAAGCTACTATGCATGATAGGAAAACAATATGAATCAAGTTCAAGGCCTAATGAAGAATGACAAGTTAGTACTTGTAATCAATTTTTTATAAGGTAATGACCTCGTCCGACGAAGAAGAACTCAACCTCTGCTACTTCAACACCACCAACTTCTCTTTCACCCCCATGATGAATTGAACTCTGAAACATCCGAAAGCACTCAGGAAATGTCTTGCTGATTTATCCACAAATCAAATGATTTCAAATTAAAAATTTCAAATTAAAGTTGAGAGAGTCAAACCAACAGCGTTGCCCATTGAATTATCCTAGAATCAAAGTGTACCGTTATTGAAGCAACAAGTACGAAGTCAAGGAAAAAACCCAACTTAATTCTAACTCAAGAGATTTTCTATTACATTACAAACAAATAGAACCATGATTACTTTATAAATACAACCATAATGTTTTCTATTCTAATTGAAAAGGCATGCATAGTAAGCAAACCGCCATCACACCCGAATTGTCCTGAAAACAAGGCTTATCATAATTGAAGTTATAAAGTGGTAAAACCCATGATAGATTAGTCTCGGAGAAAACATTATCTAGGATTTCTAAACAAATACTGGGAAATTATCTCCACATCAAGAGATTTCTGGTTAAGCATTGCAAACTAAGAACAAAATGATTGCTTGAGCACTTGTCACCAAAAAATTTGTTCCTTCTCCGTTGGGAATGAATGAAACAGCCTGACAAACCATTACTGATATTTTGAACTTTCAAATTGCTAGCCAAATGTGTAGAAATTAAATCCCAAAACTAATGGTTCTTACTTGTAGGCATTGTAGACTAAGAGATGCCTAATATCATGAAATTGTCCTTGAAGCTACAATCGGTTAGTTGGTTATCCAAGCATCAATCGGGTTCATAGTAGACATTGCAAATGAAGAGGAATCCATTTGTTCTCTAACCACAAATATCTCCAATTTTGTCGACCATATTAAATCAATCGAGCAGTTTGAAAATTGAAACCTTTCCCTGAAAATCGAGGGCTCTAACCATTGAGGCTCCAATTTACGAAATTAAGGCATATCATGATCCTTTTGGTTGACAATGAATGAAATAAATTCAGCAAATTGCCATTAGCACTCGTCTAGCTATCCCCGAATCAACCAAATTTTATACTAAAACAATGCAAAGCAAAACTCATCCCTACAATTTATATTATATGAAATTTGAGGTGTGCACGTGATTATTTCAGTAATTAATCCTCAGGAAGTCTTTTTTTTCTCATGCTGGTAACAATCAGCAAGCTTCTATCGAAGAATTAACCACCAGCGTAGGTCATTCGACCACTCTATGAATCGAAGGGCCACGAATGCTTCAAATTTCTTTCCCTACAATCAACAATACATGGAATTAAGACATGCTCGCCTCTTCCTATACATAATTCCCAAAAAATAGAAAAACCCCAATTAAAAATCTAGATCAAAATAAAAATCGGAGAAGAAACAAGAAAGGTATCACCTTGGATCCATCTGGCCCTCCTCTCCAGGGAGGGGTCGTGGTGGTATGGAAACGTCACAGCTCTTGTCGTAGTCGAACGCCATGTCCAAACTTTTTTGACTCATCTGATCTACAATCCCGACTTGATGCTCCGATCTCCACACACACACACTCTCTCTCTCTCTCTCTCTCTCTCACTCCCTCTCTTTCTCAAGTAAGTGGGTGTTTGTTTAGTAGTAGAAAGGGGGAGAGGGTTTAGAGAGACAGAGAGATGAGTGGAGGGAAAGAAAAACTCGAAGTGGGTTTAAAGAGAGATGGTAGGAGGGAAATGAAAACTCTGTAGAGGGAAAATAAAAAGAAATGAAAAATTATAAGAACAAGTTATTTTAGTAACACTTATTTTACTATTGTAACGGTAATATATATATATATATATATATATATATATATATATATATATATATATATATATATATATATATATATATATATATTATTTTAGTAACACTTATTTTACTATTGTAACGGTAATATATATATATATATATATAAAAATAAAAATATATATGAGTGTGTGTGTGTGTGTGTGTGTGTGTGTGTGTGTGTGTGTGTGTGTGTGTGTGTTTATATATATATATATATATATATATATATATATATATATATATATATATATATTTTATTATAATATATATATATATATATATTATATATATATATATATATATATATATATATATATATATATTATAATAGTTTATTTTAAATTATTACATATATATATATATATATATATATATATATATATATATATATATATATATATATATTATAATATATATATATATATATATTCCGAGTATGCCAAAAATGTAATAATTTAAAATAAACTATTATAATATATATATATATATATATATATATATATATATATATATATATATATATATATATATATATATATATATATATATATTATTATTATTACATTTTTGGCATACTAGGAATATATATATATATATATATATATATATATATATATATATATATATATTATATATATATATATATATATTATTATATATAAATATTATAATAATTTAAAATAAACTATTATAATATTTATATATATATATATATATATATATATATATATATATATATGCCAAAAATGTAATAATTTAAAATAAACTATTATAAATAGTAACAATATATTTATGTATAGAAAGAACCATTTTAGTATATAAGAATAATTTTTACAACAAATAAGATTTTATTTAAACACTACTTAATATCACAAATCTATAAAATCATATAATAAAATGCTAATTGTCTGTACATTGGGAATCTACCTTTTATCTATACTAAGGGCAATAATCCAAGTAAAATCTAAATATTTGTAACCTAAATTTTAAAAATATATAAATATTTATTTAGTATAACATATCCCATAATATGTTATAGTAAAAATCATTTTACATTATAAATCAAATATGACCAAAATGATTGATTAAAATAAACCAATATTAAAATAAATTAAAAATACTTCCTAGATTTTTAGAGGGTTTACTGATAATGGGTTAGTTATGGCACGCGACTGCACCAGCCGTGCTATACTTTCTAGTCATCCTAGATAACAAAAGTTAGCCATGACTAAGACCATTTGTCTAGAAAAATATATCTTTAAAATAGTAAAATCCAACAATAATTATTTAAGCAAATGTAAAAGAAAAAATTCCTTAAAAAAATAGGGTTTTACAACTTAAGCCATCTTATTGGTAAATATAATTTTTTTTTACAGACTTTTAGAAAACATGTCTACTAAGGAAGAGACCTTCACTGTAAAACCTTCTAAGTTTAATGGCACTTATTTCAAGTGGTGGCAGAGTCAGATGAAGTTTTGGCTTACCACTCTAGGATCGATTTCTGCCATTGATGGGTCCACACCCATCACAAATGATTCTGACAATACTGAGTCTCACATAGGGGTAACCAAGTCCTCCTCTTCTTCCAAACCTAAGACCCCTAATTAAATAGACTACCACTGTTTCCATAGAATCTTAAGCGCTATGTTTGAGTCTCTTTATGACATATTTTTTGAATATAAAAGAGCAAAAGAACTCTAGGATGCTTTGGAAGATGAATATGGTTGTGATGATGCTGGAATTGAAAGATTCAATTCCTCCACATTCAACAGATATGTCATGGTAGATAATAAACCTATCAATGAGAAAATTCATGAATTCCAAGAACACCTTAGGCATGTTCAAGCCAATGGAACATTCTTTTCTACTAATCATAAAATAGGATGCTTGATATACAAACTCCCTCCTTCTTTGGTCTAATGTGGCGAAAGATCTCGTCCATCTACAAGGAACTATTACATACCCTCAAGCTCTAAAGTGACTTAGAACAGAAGAAGAGTTTATGTTAAAATCCAAAGCAAGGTCTGATTCCAAAGCTAGGGTAAACCTTGTAGAAGACCATGGCAAACCCATGTCAAACCACCATCTCAAACCCGAGAAAATTCCTTCAAAAAGAAGCAGAGTGTTCAACCACATCATCAAAACCCTCACTACAAAAACCCTCATCACCAACAACCTCAGAAACCTAGAAAGTTTGGTCAGACTCAAGATAAGAGAAGATTTTATTTTATATGTGGTAAAATAAACCGTATGGCCATCAACTGTTTCCATAGGAAAAAAGAATCTATCAAGACCTCCTTCAAAGGAAAAGGCAAGTCAGAGGCTAACATGATTCTGAATGGATCTTCTAGCTCATTCAGGTTTGTAAGCTAACAACTTATAGTCAATATCTCTTACCATTCTGATGATTGGTGGTTGGATTCTGGAACTAATGTTCACGTTTGATTTGATCGCTAATGTTTTTCAAACTATCAGAAATCAGATGGAGGAGGCATGACCCTAGGAGATGGCTCAACGGCATATATTGTAGGAAGAGAAAGAATAGATCTGAAGATGACATCAGGGAAAATTCTTGTCACGACCCGCTTCCGAATAATCGGACACGAGTCGGACACGCCCAGCCTTCGTCGTTAGATACGACGAAGTAAGCTGTACCAAGCTAGGGAAATCTAACCAGATAAACATGAATGTATACAATCACAGCATCTATAAAACATTCCCAGAATGATCACCATGATCCACGAATCCATATATCAAAATTGTACTAGTCATCAGGAATGAAATGTACAATATCTAGGAGTAAAACTAAACAGTCTAAACCTGAAACCTCAAGCTAAATCATGACTCCATCCTGCTCAGCTAATATCTTGGGCTCTGGCCCATAGGGTAGAACAATATCCTGCAAGCACCTGCAATATATCCTAGTCAGGAGCGGAGATAAGTGTATCCAAGAAAATGAACATGAACATCATGGTATGAACAAGAAACAGGAAATATATATAAAGAACGAGAAATGAGACAAGACATGAAACTGAGCAAGAAATACTGAAAGTAAAATAGGGAACATGGTATGAGTCTTGAACATGAAATACAAACTGAACATGAAGTACAACCTGAACATGAAATACAACCTGAATATAAAATACAACCAGGAATCCTGAAATACAACCTGAATCTTGACATGTGCAATATTTGAAATACATCTAGATTGTGTGATCGGCTTGGGTAGATGCAATGAACATGAAATGGTACGGCTTTGGTCCCACATGCACGATGTGGGACCCAAGCTATTCACATGAATAGTAACAGGGTTTGATCACATATCTATATTATTTCCCCATCCAGGCACAAGTAATCCATGAAACATGAAATCAGACAATATCATGATATATCGTGTCAAAAAGGAGATACAGGAATGAATATACAAGACATAAGAAATGAACAAGTCCGAGGAGTATACTTGCCTGGCTCAGGGTGATCGAGAAAGGGTAGTAGAACTGGAAATCCTCATGTTTATAATTTACAGTTTGATAAGTCAACAATGTAAAGTCGATATTTCTAATCTAGAAAAGTTATTTAACATAGTCCTTAACTTACACTAAACCTTCCTGGTATATGTCCTATTAACCTCCACAATTGTCCAACCAAGCAATATCTATACATAACCTACAATATGAGATAACCCTCAACTTCATATGTCATGATTTAAGTGGCCAACATCTCAAGGATACTTAGAGTTCCTTAATTAACTACAATAGTCTATTAAAGAAAAATAAAGCACATTAGGTTAATTTAAGGTAGGACTGAACATAGCTAAACCTTCCTCAATTATCCTCCCATCTTAACCATAACCTGACATCATTCCTTTATCAATTCAATCTTCCAATCTGAAATAATAGTCCAGGAATAGACTAAGTGTCAGGTTTCAAGAATTTATCCAATACTTAAGCCCAGCAATTTCCTTAACCCTTATGAAGTAATCTGCCATATTCTTTCTAACCTCAGTCCTACAAGGTATTTAGTTTAGGTAGGATTGATACCAAACAGTCCAGGTTCTCTCATTCCAGAAATTGAAAGGCTGAGATAAATACTCTGCTTGCAAGGGAACATGGATTTAGGTGTTAGCTGCATTCAGGCTTTAAGGCTGAAAACTCGAACCAACATTGGTCTTAAACCTTTTCCTAAACAACACTTGATATTCTCCTAAGATTTAACCACTGTACAGTCTCTAACATGGTCCAATATACCAACTATAGGTATTCAGAAATCAGTCTAATGTATTAGTCCAACAACAGGACACTACACAATCTAACTCAGTTCAATATACAGTCCCAATTCAGATATTTCAGTGAAGCTCAGTTGCTCACTGAACTGTCATCACATAATTTCCTACTCCTTTATGTAGTTCACTAATTGTATACTCAACTTCCTCAAAATACTGCTCCTCTCCTCAATTTATCCTTCACAACTAAGATTCACATACAATATGATACACTAACCTGTACCACCACCATTACTAACTTGATATTGAGTCTCAAGAGTATAGAAACATGGTCATCAGCCATCTTCATGAGTTAACATACCTACTACAGTTAACTTGCTAATCAGTCTGATTAGCCTTAGTAACCTGATTTCTAGTTAGCATGCTAGCCAAACATTTCCATGGGTGTCTAAAAACTGGATGTCTCCTTATGACCTGCTTCAAGGATCTATATCCGTCAGAAATTTACTGTCATATAACCAACATACAGTAATTTAGGAATCCCTTTAAGCAACTGTTATCATAAATCAAGCTAGAACATGCATACTGTTTCAAGATTTACATAAGCAACTAAATTCCTTGCTTAGCTTAACTAATACTTCCTAATACACTATCTTCATACTACATTCCAATACGAGTAGCATCAGCCCTTTAAAAGAAATAGGTTCAGAAATTTTCCGATAGAGATGAGGCCCAACTTGCACTTTGGTGTCACTACACTCGAATTGGACACAAGCTACACTTTCAATCTGACCCGACCTTTGAAGCAAATGATGGACAAGCACAGAATTAAAACAAAGGATGTTATAAAATAGTTCATACACTGCTCTTTGAGTAAAATAAGAGTCTTAGAATTGAAAGAACCAGTGGACTGGATACTTACTCCTGTGTCCAACTCTAAGATCACAATATGTTCAATCGTGTCTTTGTAACCGGATCCAAGAACTCTGAGGAATTGATACACAGATGATAATAAAATTCAGAGAAAACTCTCCAGAACTCAAGAACAGTCCCAAACTCATCAAGAACGTATCAATCACCACATACGAATATATATATATAATTTGATACTTACAGTCTTGAGTATTCCTTGGATTGAAATGGTAAGTTATGAAGGGTTAAATGTTTTCAACAATTTCATATGGATCCTCGACTGCATCGTGCATGAATCGAGCCAAACAAATTGATCCTTGATTCGTGACTCCAGATCTGATCAATACGAGAAGAAAGAAATTATCAAAATTACTCAATAGTGCTTGGATTCAGAGCAATGTGAAGGAGATCAATCAATCTTACTAGAATTCCTTTGCTCGGAGAAGACGACGATTCGCTAGAAAGAAAGGGATCAACTCAGATGGAACCGTTGGGCTAGCTCTTGCGCGTCATCTGATCGCTACAGAAAACGTCGATCCGTTGTACGTCGAGGAGAATTCGTCGAGACATTAATGTTCGCCATGGCAGATCGAGAACAGTGCTACTTCACCAGAATTATGCGTGCTTGATCTGGAGATGGAAACAAAATTGAGCTGACCCATTCCTACTAAGGATGAAGAAAGAAGCAAACAACACAACTCACCAATCTTGCGTCTCCGCGTCGAGTCGTCGAACGACTGGAGGTCACTGAAGAAGAATGTCATGGACGATCGATCGGTAAACACCATCAAGAGTCGACCCACCTGACTTTTGTCATGGCTCGTCAGAATGATGGAGCCCACAGTTGCTCACGAGAGAGGGGAATTCGTCCGCTTCCAGGAATCCTCACTAGATGTCGCCGCCGTGAGCCTTCCAAGTGCTTGCCGTCGCCACCACCGCCGGGGACTAGGTTGCTTCACTGAGAAATTGGAGGGAAGCAAGGAGAGCTCTTCGAGAGTTCTGAAAATAATGAGGGTGAAATGGATTCTCTCTCCTGGCCAAATAAAAAGGAGAATGGCAATTAAGCAAATAGGCCCCCACCAATTGGTTTATTAACACAAAAATCCTGCCCCTTTTCGCATATTGCATAAATCCCTAAAAATTAGTTAGAAAAGGTGGGAACCACTAATTGTTGGTTATAACAATTTTTTTTAAATTTTGAGTTCCTGCACTATTTCAATTCCCTTCAAAATAGTTATAAAACTCATTATTTGAAAATTAATTAAACAATTAATCATTAATCAGAAAATAAATTTAGGATTTGAAAATACTGAAAAAGTAGGGTGACATCCATATCTGTTAATTGATAGGCACCATTTGAGAAAACTTTATTTACCACGTACGGCCTTTCCCATTTTGCCTCGAACTTACCTTTGCTCATATGTGTCATAGTCATAGGACGTCTGACTGTAAGAACTAACTCGCCTTCTTGAAATGTTCGTACTCTGACTTTGCGATTGAAAGCTTTTGAAATCTGGGCTTGATAAAGTTCAATGTGTTGTTGAACTAGTAGCCTTTTCTCGTCGAGCGCCTCCAATTCTTGAAGTCGAAGACGATCATTATTTTCTGTAGTAAGCTCATTAGCAGTGGCGATTCTCAACGATGGAATTTGAATCTCCAGAGGTAAGACAGCTTCACATCCATATACTAGAGAAAAAGGTGTACAACCTGTGGGGTTACAGACAGTAGTACGATATGCCCATATGCATTCCCCGAGTTTATCACTCCAATTACGTTTGTTAATAGAGACAAACTTTTTAAGGAGTTTGATAATGGTCTTGTTGAATGCTTCAGCTAACCCGTTAGCCGCAAGATTATAGGCCGTAGAGGCGACATTATTGATTTTGTTATCATCACAGAATCTATTAAACTTCTGGCTGATAAATTATGGCCCATTATTATGGATGATTCGGCGGCGAGGGATCCCAAATTTGTATATCACATGATGTTTGATGAAGTTGATGACACTACTAGTCTTTACTTCAGCCAAAGGTATAGCTTCTGCCCATTTGAAGAAATAATCGGTTAAGCTAAGATGAACCGATGTCCTTTAGATGAAGGAGGATTGATAGGGCCAATTATATCCATGCCCCAAGCTTCGAAGGGCCATGAGGCAGCAGTCGGATGAAGAAATTCTGATGGTTGATGAATGAAGTCTGCATGAATTTGACATGCACGGCATTTCCTTGCATAGTCAATAGCATCTGATACCATAGAGGCCCAGTAGTAGCCCATACGTCGAATACGATCATGTAGTTTAGGACCAGGCTAGTGTGCTCCATAAATGCCATCATGAGCTTTATGCAATATCTGTTTTGCTTCATCACTAGCAAGACATCTCAAGAGTAACCCATCAAAAGTTCTTCGATAAAGAGTTTTAGTAGTATGATTATAATAGAATCGAAGCGATCGGCGACAAATACTTGTAGCTTCCTTAGAATCTTCTGGCAATATGACATGTACTGTAAAATCAATAAAAGGTGTTCTCCAGTCCTCACTAATGACATTGATTTCAGTTAGATTGCTGAATTCAATGTTGTGGTTGTTTTTAACACAAAATAGTTCTCTATTAGAGATAACAGCAATTTGTTGTCTTTTAACTGGCATTGCCAATACCGTAGCTAGGTTAGCTAAGGCATCGGCTTCTGTATTGCATGCACGACGTACATGTTCGATGAAGAACCCTTTGAACAAAGAAGCTATTCTGGTTGCTGCTTCATGGTATGGTACAAAATCTTGATGTCGGACTTCATATATGCCTCTAACCTGATTAACAATCAGCTTAGAGTCACCATATACTTCGAGATATTTAATATTCAATTGTTTGGCTAATTGGAGTCCAATGAGCAAGGCATTGTATTCTGCTACATTGTTAGATTATGATTCGTCGAAAGAATAAGCCCTTTGAATAGCTAATCCATCTGGTGAAACGAGAACAATTCTCACTCCAGCAATAAGAGTACCTCCAGGTCTAATTCTAGAAGCTCCATCAAAGAACAACCGCCAAGTAGAAAACTCTTCTAAGATCATATTTGATTCCAATGTTTCGTCTGGAATCTCGTCATAGAGTTTAGATGTTTCAGGGACATGATGAGCTGCTAAGAAGTCAGCAAGTGCCTGACCTTTTACAGACTTTTGAGGAACATAAGCCATATCATATTGTGCTAATAATATGGCCCATGTGGCAAGCCTGGAATTGAGTGTACTTGGCTTTTTCATTAAGACTCGAAGAGGATTGACTCGAGATATGACATGAATAGTTTGGCCTATGATGTAATGTCTTGTCTTCTGAACAGCAAATATTAAGGCTAAACATTCCTTCTCCACCGGACTATAACGGTGTTCAGCTCCAATCATCGTTCGTCTAAGATAGTAGATGGCTTGTTCATGACCTTCCTTATTCTTCTGAGCTAGCAAAGCTCCCAATGAATGATCCATTGCCCGGACATACATTAAGAAAGGTATTCCTGAGATTGGTGGAACAAGAACTGGTAGACTCATTAAATACTGTTTTATGTCATCAAATGCTCGTTGACATTCTTCCGTCCAAACGAAAGATACACCTTTCTTCATTAATTGAGTAAATGGTCTGCAACGTCCATATAAATTCGAAATAAACTGCCTGATGTACGCAAGTCGACCTTGGAATCCTCGTAGCTCTTTTAGGTTGCATGGAGGACGCATCTCTTGAATGGCTTTGATCTTCTCGGGATCAACGTGTATACCCTTAGAGGTAATAACGAAGCCGAGAAATTTGCCACTAGAGACACCCAAGAAAGACTTGGTGGGGTTTATTTTGAGTTGATGCTGGCGCATTAATTGAAAATAGTTCTTAAATCCTGAATGTGATCTTCCTTTAGACGACTTTTGACAGCAATATCGTCAACATAGTATTCGACAGTCTTTCGCAAATGATCTCAAAAGATAGTACTCATAGCCCGCTGGTAGGTTGTACCTGCGTTCTTAAGACCAAACGAGATGACTGTATAACAGTATACTCCTCGAGGAGTAAGAAACGAAGTATGTTTTTCATCTTCAGGATTCATCCGGATTTGATTATATCCAGAAAATCCATCCATAAAAGAAATTCGTTCGAATCTGCATGTGTTTTTGATCATGACATCAGTTATTGGGAGAGGGAATTCATCTTTAGGATAAGCATCATTGATATCCCAAAAGTCTATGCAAACTCGAACCTTTCCGATCTTCTTCAGAACTGGTACAACGTTGGCTACCCAGTCAGGATGCTGTTCTTCTCTGATAAAACCGCAAGCTATAAGCTTTTTTGACTTCATCATCAATTGCATCCATTATTTCAGGTTTGAATCGTCGTTGTTGTTGTTTGACCGGCTTGGCATTCGACAAGATATTAAGTTTGTGTGTTGCAACTTGAGGATCTAATCCTGGCATGTTTTCATAACTCCAGGCAAAGACATCGATATATTCACGAATAAGGTAAATTAATTCTTGTTTATCATCCTCTGGAAGATTCTTGCTAATAAAGATTGGTCGTGATACACCCTTTTCTCCAATATCAACCTGGACTAGTTGATCCTCAGTAGGTAGTTCTCGTTGTTCAAAATGAAGTTCCTACTGATTGTCCATCCTTTGTGCCCAAGGGTCCACTTCAGAAGCTTCTTCAATGTCATCTTCATCATCTCTCGAGAATTCGGCAGACACCATGTTAGAAGATACCATCACCCTATGAACAAGACCAATGCTGGTATCAGAATCCCATGAGATAGAATCAGAAGAGTTAGATCGTTCTTCTTCATCAGATTCAGAAGGTTCTGGAGTTGGAAGTAGTGAGGCATAACCTAGTCCCCGCTTCGTTTTACTGTGGTATTGTTATGATTTTTCTTTTGGAAAAGAAATACGAAGGGGAGTTCGTCTTCCTTTACTATTGTTGAGTCATGTTTTGAAATCATAGCCCATTTTACGGATGATTGCTTTAGATTGTGGACTATAGCGACGTAATTGTAGTCTTCCTGTATCATCTCTATTATCATTATAGAGCATGACTTTTTGTTCCTCTCTTTTATTGAAGAATAAAGCCTTTCATCTTTCTTTCGAAACGGTACTAAGAAGTACGACTCTTGTATTGAATCCAATGATACCACATTTCGTAGAGATGATAAGACTTCTAATGTAAGTGGTTTAAAGCTATCTAGCATATCCAAGTAGCATTGAGTATAGTAAGAGGCATCAATATACTGCAAAGGAGATGCTTTATTAATTTTTACACCATCATTTATAACAGGAACTTTAGCCTTAGCAGGCTTAGTCAGATTGATTACAAGATAGGGAGAAGAAGAACAAAAAAAAGGAGGGGGCTTTTTACGACGAAGGTTGATTATAAGCGGCTCAGAAGAGGTGAGCTCCCTTTGTTCTTGACTATCACCAGGAAGCTGCTTCTCATGGGAAGGAAGATAGATAATCAATGATTTGGACGACTGAGGACAAGAAGTACGTCCTTTGACAGGAATCACCAAAGTATCATTTGATATACCCTTCTGTTCTTCATCTGTGTCCATTGCCAGAACCATCTTCATGAATTCCTCTTTATACATGCGAGAACCATTGTAGTATGCTTTAACTCCTTTGAAAGGATTCAGATCTGTAACCTCTTTTTGGACTTCTCCATTACCATCCACATATTTGGAACATTGGTGGAGATTAGAAGGTACAATATTGTGTTCATGGAGGAATGGTCTTCCTAACAAAGCATTATATGAGCCATGATTGTCAATTACATAGAACGTTACCTTTGTACGAAGATTGCCAATTTGAAGTTTTAGGCGTATCTTCCACAAAGATTCACTTCTTCCTTGATTGAACACCAAGATGGTAGTGATAGTTGTAGATAGGTTATGCACTGGGATCTTCAAAGCATCTGGCAGACTCGGGCATGATACTAAGAGCAGACCTTGGGTCAATCAGAATACGATCGATTTTTATGGTGTCCACATACCCCATAAAATAGAGAGGACGATCATGACGATTGTCTTCTAACAACATGTTATCTTGTGTAAAAGTAATATTGGGCATTAGTTCAAATACACTATGACAATGTGCACAGCTGACTGGTTCCTTTTCAAGCTTTTTGAGAAGAGTAAGACAAGCATCAGCTTGCATCAAAGCTTCATTTAACGTTTCTCGAGTTTCTTTTGAGAGACGTAAGAGTTCAAAGATTGACAATCTCGCTGGAGTATTGGCCAATTGAGCCAATATGTCAAAGTTATATGGTTTCTCGAGTCCAAGAGATGAGGATTTTTTCAGTGCTTTGTCAAAGCGAACATGTTGTTTTCCCTTGTCTGCTGATGTTGGTTTGGGAGGAGTTGGTTCCACTACCGGCAGGGATGTAGATGGTATATTCTCAGCAGGAGAAGATGATGTAGGAGGAGGATCAAAAGATGGGACAGAATTCTCTTGAGTTTCAAAATATTCCCGAAGATAAGGTTTTCCTGATCTAGTACCAATTAGAATTTCTTCTTCCGCTACTACTTCAAACGATACCATGTTGCAGCTCTTGGATTTAGTTTTGGAGTGCTTCTTTTGCTTAGAAGAGAAAGGTGCTTCAAAATCTGCTACCAGATCTGGATGAATCGACATGATCTCCTCTCTGTCAGTTGATAGCGGAACAAGACCCTCATTTTGGGGAGGTAGAAGATTCACGATCTCGAGAGTAGTCCTTGGAATGGGGACAACACCATCTTGCACAAGTTGTGGTGGAAAGTCACCAAATTGTAGAGAAACCACATTAGCTGTCACCATCTTTTCGTCCTGTTGCAGAGTAATTGCTCCAGGGTTGACCAACTCCTGGATTTTGCCCTTGAGCACGTAGCATGCTCTGGTTGGATGCCCTATAAATCTGTGATAAACACAATATTTAGGGTGGTCAGTTTTACCTACTTCTTCTGGCCGTTTTGCCTCTGGCAGTTGAAGCTTATTTCTTTTGATCAAGCAATCAAAGATACTTATTGTATCATCTTCATCAAAAGAATACTCTTCTTTCGGGCGATTGGTTTTTGGCGGTGGTGCTGATGGAGTGGGTGCTGTCTGAGTAACATTGACAGCAAAAGACTCCTTGTCCTTGAGATTGATGGCCAGTATTTCTTTACCCTTGCGGTTATTCTGGCGATTACCCCCGGGTGTAGAATGTTTATCTTGGTTAGGATGGATCATTTGAACTCCTAACTGTTTGAACTTTTTGGCACTGGCTTCTGCTACCTCGGCATTCATAATGAAAAAAGGCCAATCCTGAAATTATGTAGATCCCGTCCACATACTGATAATAGGCAACAAGTTTGATTTACAGGTGTCTATTGTTACAGCAGATGAAGTTCCTAAAGGTATTTTAAGTGCCTTTCGACAGAATCTTTTAATGAAACTCTCCGTGGATTCATTGTACCTTTGTTTAATCTTAATAAGGGCAGACATTGTCATGTCATTGACTCCCTCATAAAACCGTTCAAAGAACATTTGTTTGAAACCAACAAAAAAAGTTATGCAGCTATCTGGCAAACTACGATACCAATCGTATGCTGTGCCGGCTAAACAACCGACGAACACTCTGGTAAGGAGAGCATTATTTGGCTGTAATTGGTCAGTCATCACTACAAAGTGATTGATATACTGACTTGGAGAAGTGCTGCCATCAAACAACATAATGGTTGGGAGCTTGTATTTAGGAGGGAATGAAACCTCCTTCCACTCTGTCGGATATGGCTGCTTTATGCCCAGTCTTTGTAGGCCATCCTTCTGCTTGAAGGCCTCAAATTGAGTGCGTAAGAGTTTTACGGCCTCATTAGCATCCCCTGATGTTTGGGAATTGATAGGCTGGTTAGAATTGTTGGGAGAAGGAACAGCATGGCAATTACCACCCCCGGCCCAGACTGACTGGGATCAGCTTGAACTGGTATAGAAGCAACCTGAGGAGGTGGTACCCCCCAGACTAACAGGTACAGAAGATGCTATAAGCTCAAGATTTGTAGCAGGGTTTATAATCGGTGGCACTGTATATTGAGCCACGATTATAGTATGCATACTTGCGACTATCTCAGCCATGGTCTTCAGTTTGTCCTCTAGTACAACAATTCATTGCTCCTGACTGGTTGAAGTAGAAGCATCTTAATCTTCAGTAATGGTATATGCCATCACTTCTCTTGTTGCTATTGACGAGATAGTTTGTTCAGAACTTTCACTATCTGCATCAAAATCCGAAAAAGAGTCTTCTCCTAGATGAGCGATGGGGAGATCTTCTTGATTAAAGACACCTTAGTTCAAGTTTTGACTTCTTGATCTGGTGTATTGAAAGACCCCTTCACTGGATGTATGAATCCGATCTAGGTATTGCTGATTGGGATTACGGGACACATTACGTCTTAGACGTTTCCCACCCCCAGTGCCTTGAGAAGTCATGTTAACAGAAGCATATAATTTCTCGTCTTTATCTTCTATTATAGGTTCAGAAGTTGAAGCATAGTTCAGATGATCAAAGACAGATCTTCTAGCTGATTGGTAGCAACACTTGATAATGACTTCGTGAAGGCAATGGCGGTCTGAAGAGTGATTTAGAGGTGAAGGAGACATCTCTGCAATCACCCATCTTTGTGTAAGACATTCTCGGAGATCAGTCACTACTACAGGACGAGAAGAAATTGGAGGAACATATTCCTTAATGATGTTAGGAACATGCCTCCTATTCTTCAGATATTTAGTTCCCTTAGTGTACAAAGATGTACTCAACTCATTAGCACAAGTGGTTGGGTCTTTCTTTACAAACTTTGGCTTTTGGTACAGATTGACCTTTGGCATAGGGTTCTTTCGTTTCACCAAAGTTGATACTGGTTGACGCCTATTGAGATACGTGCGTAAATCAGAAAATTCTGCTCCAGGTGTCTCTGTTTGTAACACCATCAATTTTCCTTGCTTAGATCTTAAAATTTGCAAGGTTGGAAGATCATGACCAAACCCCATAGGGGTAGACAAGATGCCTCTTTGATCAGTATTCTTTCTGATATCAGAGATCGGAAGACCTCTGTTTAAAGGAATAGAATCTGATATATCTTCCTCTGAGTCATGGACCAGAAAAGTTTTAGAAAAGACCAAACGGTTCTTTCCTTTATTTTGTAGAGGGTTAGCTAAGAAGTGTTTCCTTCAATTTTGTTGTTGAACTGTCTTAGATGCATGTAGCATGAGTTGAGGAAGTGTCAAAGGACCCTTCCCTTTGTCCTGTCTAGTGTTAGCACTAGAACATTGCTTCTCCAAGTTCAGAACTGGAGAAGAAGAGGGAATAGCCAAAAGACTAATTCCCTTGGGTTGCGCCAGAGCAGCATGGTATGCAAACTGCGCCTAGGCAACAGAATGCATAGGTTGCGCTCGGGCAAAATAGGCTACTGGTTGCGCTTTGGCAACAAGATGAGTAGGTTGCGCTTGAACAACAGGGGGAATAGGCTGCATCTTGGCAGCAAGCTGAGTAGGTTGCGTATGGGCAACCGAAGCAGGCTGCACGTGGGCTACTTAGGCGGATTGCGCCTTAGCCACTGAGCGCTCAGGTTGCACTCGGGCAACACCAACCGTTGGAGACTTAGGAGCCCACACAGTCCTGTTCTTGGTGATAGCCACAGTGCGCTTATTGCTCTTGGTGTTAATCATATCCTCGTAGGATGTGTGGTTGACTTGAACAACCAGAGTCTTATGCGCCTTGCTGATCGACGCTGTATCACATTGAGTTGTCACTTTCTTGTCGGAGAAGAAATCGTCCCCAGCAGAGTCGCCATTTTGTTTGTAAAAATAAAAAGTTGTTCTATTACAAACGTTTAAAAAGAGTACAAGAGTACAATTTGAATTCTGGGGAAGTACAACTGTAGGAATCTGATCAGAATACGATCACTTTATCCCTTGGACTATGTGAACTTGAAGACTAGAGTCTCTGGAGAATAAAGTAACAATTTCGCAAGAGTTCTTGATCCCTGTGTCTGTCCTTTAACAATAATTGGAAACTCTATTTATAGAGTTCTAGAAATAACTATTTTGGTAGTTATTCTGATGTGCGCGAGGCTGGATTGTGCCACATTAGGCTGTGCCAATCTCATGTTGTACCAACTTTCATTCAGTTATCAGTCGTGTACTAACTGTATTTAGACGCGTGGCATCATGTGATTGAGATACGCGTGGTCGTGTACAGGATAGTAGACACGTCTTAAGAGATTAGTGGCATGTGCGCCACGTCATCCTGCTTTGGAAATGAAAATTGTCTCAACTTTATCAGGTTGCGCGAGCTTCAGTCAACAAGTTAAACTACGCCCGAACATGTAGCAGATTTTAAGAAACAGTTGTTCAGATTGTGCCTAGGCACAACTAAGGATTTTGTTTTAGATTGCGCCTAGGCGCAACTCATAAGACGTGCATGACAGCTGTCAACCAACTCTCCTTGAGCGGCACAATTTGAGGGATTCGAAGAGATTTTTCTAGTTTACTGTGCAGTCAGTTGTCAGTGTTGTCAGGTAGTGATGGCCATTAAATGTCAGATGCTACGTAGACTTTGGCATAATATGACTGGGAGCAGTCTGATATATGGCGCAACCTGATCAATGGCGCAGTTTGATCTCTAAGCTCCATTATTAGTGGCGTAGCTTGATTTTTGGGACGCAACTTGATTTCTGAGTAGTAAATACATGGCACAACTTGATTTTTAGGCCCTACAATAACATGTTTGGACACCTGGGAACATGATTTGGGTTGTTAATGCATGATTCTCTTATTTCGAGATTATTTCCATATTTAATGTATATATGACTGATACTTAGCTTATATAGGTATAGGTGTTTAACTTATGCTTTAAACCTGAGAATGATCCCCCTTGCTGTCCAGTTTTAACACCATGTTTGCACACTCATATATGCATGTGACACTTCACATCGTATTGACAAATTACCCTATTGATACTACATCATTTGACACCTTGCTGCCACAGTTTCACTTTAACACTAATACTATTCATGTGACACACATACAGTACATTATAACCCCCCACATACCTTGCTGTTTTGATACTAGCTACAGAATACTTTATATATTATACCATGTCCAGTTAACATTTTATACTATGTTTTCTCTTTGATACATTACTGCCATATACAGTATGTACTCATAAACCCCCTTCACATATATACACTATGCCTATACACCAAACACTCTTCATTATTTTGACACCACTAACTCCTTACATACTATGCTGCCACTGCCATCATTTAACCATGTGACACTTCACAATATTTTGACACAACTATGTAAACACTTGACCATACACTATTTACATATACACTCTTCATTTTTACATTATACTAACTGCCATGTTATACACTGTTGCACTATACCATGTCCACTTACCTGCCTATGTACACTATACACTATGATTCACTCACCCTCTATATATATCTATAGATATATTTGTAGGAATGATAGTGGTAATGTACCCCTATATATATATGTATATGTATATATGTGCTAGTACCAATATATATATATATATATATTTGTACCCTATATGTTTGTACTTTGTATAATTGTGAAAGTGACTTAATATATGAGATACTAGATATATTTGATATGTTTGTGTGCTAGTTTAGACTATAGCATTAGGCTATGTGTTAGCCCTATAGTTTAGCTATGTGTTGGTTTAACATGTGACCTATAGGCTATGTGTTGTAGTTGGTTTAGACTTAGATTTGCTTGTTAGATCTAGAATAGACTAACCTAGACTAGTTGACCATGTTTGACCTAACCCTAACTAGTTTGACCTAGTTTGATTAGATTGACCTAGTTTGACTTTTAGAGTTGACCAGAGTTGACCACGAGTTGACTTTGGCCTAGATTGATCTAGAAACATGTAGATGCATTGTACACTTCATTTATAATCTCTTTGTATACATCATGACTTGTGTTGCGCTAAATAGGACTCAGTTACCTCGCTTCAGACTTTATATTCTCACGGACATTCAGATTTCAGGCGAGTACATTCTCTGATCATTTCATACTTGCTAGGACTTATGATCATGTTATAGATTACTTTACTTGATGCTGACACTTATTATCACGGATTAGTACTATATGGATTTTCATGCGATGTTATCTCCTTATAGGATACATCGGGTATTTCGTGTTCGTGTACTTTATCATGGGCATCGTGTGCTCCTTGTGTTCGTGTTATTCGTGTACAAATTGTTTGAAATCGTGTACTCTCATGTGCTCACATGATCTTCGTGTACAAACTATACTTTTTGTACAATAACATAACTTGACTGGATCTTTGTGTATTGATTGGGGACGGGGGAGTAGAAGTGGTTATGTGATCATTCTTGTAGTTTACTCGTGTATAACCTCTGTAGATTATTCATGTATAACATCGTGCCGTTTACATAACCATCTTGTGCTCTGAATCACTAGTCACTTACAGGTCTTACTTATCATGTATATATTTTCAGTTTACAAATATCTCTCTTATTTTCATGTACATCTTCTTACAGTTCATGTATCTTACTCTTTTTTATGCTTTATATTTCCTACCATGTTATGAACTGCGTGAGATGTATTGTGTTCATTCCTGTCATGACTGGACCTGTTGAAAATATTACAGATGACACCGAGGATTTCTGTCCTACGTAATATGGAGCAGCCCTAGATGATATTTACGAGCTGGACTCTCAGAAGGACCCAGCTCTAGCTGATGATATCACCCCTACTGCCTAGACTAGTTTAGCTAGGCTTTATATTACTTTGTTGTTGTTATTTGAGACTTTGAGTTGTATTATGTTTTGTTGTTGTTGTTGTGTCGTATAGACACTTAGACTTATTTCCCTTTCTGTTGTATTTCCTTTGAGATTCTTATCTATCATATCGTACTTTCTACCTTAGACTTGTGATTGAGCTGTACTTCGTATTGTCCTCCGTTTGGAGTGTATATACTGTACATGTACCTTATATATTGTGTTAGATGAATGTGACCTAGGACAGCGTTCTACCGTCGACACTACGGCGTAGGCTGGACGTACCCACTTCTCGTGCCCTTATACTGGGTGCGGGTCGTGACACGTTTTTAGTGGTGGCCTATGCAGGTCTAGTCTAGTTTTTGTAGTGGTATTCGAACTAGAGTATCACTACAGCCTGCAGTAGGATATAGGATATAGTTTTGAGGTACTCAATCACATTTAGGAAAAACTCTTATCTAAATTCCTGCCATTTAAATTCTTGTCGATAATTGCTTTCTTTTGAAATAACTGTTCTCCTTTGATTTTGTTGCTTCTTTCTCAGTATTGATTCCTTGTTTGATCTATCTCTAGGATGGTGATTGAGACACGATCGCAGTGCTCCATCACGGGAGGTACGTCAGAGAGGTCTGCCACTTCTCGTCCAGTTCAGCCAGGACCTGAGACGGCAGCTCCTCCAGTACCTACTCATGTTGGAGCCTCTGCAGCTTTCGGAGGAGCACCTCCACCTGCTCGGAGGTCGACCCCAGTTATTCCTGAGGTGTTTCAGCCGCAGTAGCAGCCACCTGCTGGATTGGTTGACGTTGCACACCTCTTCTCCTTCGTGGAGCGAATCTTGGAGTCGTATCAGCAGCAGCAGCGTCAGACTGCTGACTTCCATCAGGGTATAGACGATGCCTACCAGTTGGTCAGGACGACAATGGAGATGGTGGCTGCCCAGCCACAGGGAGGCCAGATCTAGCAGTATCAGCAGCAGACGCCAGGCATCCAAGATTTCCAGAAGATGCGTCCAAGGGACTTTCAAGGCACAGAGGGGATCTTATAAGTCGATGATTGGATCGAGCATATCGAAGAGATATTCCGGCTGGCGGAGATACCAGCCCGACTTTATATCGAGGCGGCAAGCAGCCAGATGCAGGATCTGGCCCGCACTTGGTATCAGACGGACCCTAGAGTGGGTGCCGAGGGACATACTTGGGTAGCCTTCAAGAACCTGTTCAAGGAGCAGTTCTTCCCAGACGTAGCACTGGAAGGCATAGAGCAGAAGTTCGAGAGTCTGGTTCAGGGAAACCCGACAGTCGAGGAGTATGCAGGAGAGTTCTGCCGGCTAAACAGATTTATTGAGGATCTGAGCGAGACGACGAAGACAAAAAAGTTTCGCAGAGGTTTGATCAGGGAGGTCCGGTCCTTGACAAGAGTGACCGGGATGCTACTTTCACGAAGATCTTAGCAGGAGCTATAGCAGTAGAAGACGACCTAGGGCTGAAACTAAAGAGAGACCGGGGCTTTCACAGAGCCAGTGGCAGCGGAGGTCCGGCCAAGAGGCCCCACTTCCAACAACAGCACCAACGGAGGCAGTTCTAGCAGCAGCCTCAGGGACAGGGCCGGGCACCTTTTCTACAGGTGCAGCAGCAGCAGGCCCCCAGGCAACAACATACCACCAGTTGTCCTTTCTATAAGAAGCCGGGACACGGGTGGAATTGTTGGCCCATTTGGTCATATGGTCAAACCAGATTTTAATAATTGATTAAACTCTGTCTGGATATACAAAGCTAGTCGGGACATCTCGGACTCTTGAACATGATCAAGCATGGTTATCTAATGAATTCAAGACCGAAGATTTGTTTGCCTACTCGAGTCTGTAATTCCTTATGCAATATATTTTTATTTTATTTGAGTCTAGGAATATGTTGTACACCGAGTCGTACTGGCAAATAGGCTACCCTTAAATGAGTTCAAAATGTTTTTAAAATGTCCTCTCAAAAAGGTTTACAAAAAGGTTTTTAAAAAGGTTTTCCAAAATCATCAAAAAGCTTTTTAAAACCCTAACTAAACCCTGACTAAACCCTGACAGAACTCGGACCGAGTTCGGCCAGAGTTCGGTTGGTGGCCGTTGTGATTTTGAATCCTTGGAACTTGGTCCTCCTGCAGTTGCAGATTTGACCGAGATTTGCTCATAGAGTTCTGTCCAAATTCTGCCCGAATTCTGTCAGAAGTCTGCCTTTGAAATTCCTGTAAATAGAGAAGGATTTCGATCATTTTAACTCACTCATTCACTTTTAATCTTATCTCTATCTAAAGCTTTCAGTCTTTCAAAGAGTTTTCTAGAGCTTTCAATTTCAGATCCTAAGCCAATTACAATCCTCTAGTCGATTTGCCAGTGCGGTACGGTCTAGAAGTTTCTGAGAGATTGTAATCAGAAGGCTTGATTGAAGAATACCTCTTCACAATTGAAGTTGGACGAGTTCTTCGTATCAAAGCTCGCGTTGTAGAAGTTGCAAGGACTTCGTAAGAAAACTTGCGATTTTTCCAATACTGGATTCAACTGGCAGCAAGAGTTCTACCGACTGGATTAGTCCTCAACAGAGGGAAACCAGTATACATCGCTGTCTTTGCGTTTGCTCTCTTAACTCTGTCTTTACTTTATTTCAGTTGTGATTAATATTCTGTGACTGTGCTGCTAACATTGTTTTAATTAGCATTATTCCGCTGCCAACTCTATTCACCCCCCTCTAGAGTATTACGCTTTACTATTTCGTTCCTACAATTAGTATCAGAGCGGGTAATGCAACTAGAGGTAATATATTCTGATCCCAATTGCTCCTACAATTGGTATCAAAGCGGGTGTTACAGGTAAAGCAAAGGTAACAGTGCAATTATTTATTCTTTTTAATTAACTGTTATATAGATCACAGCACAACACATGGCAATTGTGAAATTTACAAGTGAAGGCCAGGCCACAAATAGACCCCCACTGTTTGATGGTACGAACTATACCTATTGGAAAACACGGATGAGTTTCTTCTTGAAATCACTTGACTTTGATTTATGGTTCATTGTTCTTGATGGCTATCAAAAGCCACCTCGTATAAATGTTGATGGAGTTTTAGTTGAAAAACCCCACAGCAGATATACAGAGGAAGAAAAGAAAAGGGCCAGTCTTGACGCACGTGCCATTAATGCTCTTTTTTGTGCTTTAGACATAACTGAATTTAATATGGTATCTATCTGCACAACGGCTAATGAAGTGTAGAAGCTACTTGAAGTCACACATGAAGGCACGACTCAAGTCAAAGAATCTAAAGTCAGCAGACTTACTCAAGAGTACGAGGCATTCAAGATGAAGCCCAACGAAATAGTTACACAAATGTTCGAGAGATTCTTGGATATTGTAAATCCTTTGTCCTTCTTAGGCAAAGATTACAGTAACCATGAAAAGATTCGCAAACTCCTGCGAGCACTTACCAAGAATTGGATTCCGAAGGCTACTGCAATCATTGAAGGGAACAACCTCACAACTATGTCCCTCGAAGTACTCATGGGTAAGCTACTCACTCATGAACTGGAGCTACAAGGTTTTGAAGAGCCTGCACCAAAGGAGAAGACGATCGCTCTCAAGGTTCAGCACAGAAAAGCTGCTGGAGGTGACTCAGACAGCAGTGGATCTGACGCTGAAGATCAAGCACTCTTAGCAAGGAAGTTCAAAAGATTCATGAGACATGAAAAGAGAGTCAAAGAGAACAACAGCAACAACTGGTATCAAGAAGATGCTGTCTGTTATGGTTACAAGAAGAAGGGACACATGAAGAAGGATTGTCCCACAAACTCATCATCAAGCAAGAAGAGCAACAGGTATGAAAAAGGGAACCTGAAGAAATCAACATCTAGGAGATATGCCAATACCAGCATATGGCATGAAAGTGAAGCCAGCGACTCAGAAGACGAACAATCAGAAGACGCTGCAAACGTATGCTTTATGGCATCCGATCAGGTACCTACTGAACCTGTAGTTGATACTTATGATGACTTCACCTTTGAGCAATTAGGAGATGCCTTCAGTGACCTGATGGCTGACTACAGGAAACTGCGTAGCAAGTATCAGACCGCTAAGAAGGTACTCAAAGAGTACAAAGGTGAAATAGGTAGACTTACCGACCTACTAGCTGAGGTTAGAAATAATGTTAGTGAGTCTGGTAAGCTTTCTTCAACAAAGCTCTTATTATACGAGACTACCAAGTCATCTGAAGAGAAAGACAAAATTATTGACCAACTCAAGGAAGAACTTTCTATAGAGAAGAAAAGTCTTCGATGTGCACAAATCAGAATGGAATCACTCACTTCTGATTATACTAAGTTGTATGACACTTCCAAAAGATTGGAAATTAGGTTAGGAAAATAGCCTGAGCCTGCTGCTTCCTTCCCTAACACGTGTCACTTACCGAAAAATCGGAACATTCCCAAGCCAAACACTGTCAGACCTAACCATATAAAACCTTTACCCCAAAAGGTTAAGCCCAAACAAGATTATAGGTATGCTTTCTTCTATACTAGAAAACCTAAACCTACTAACCATGCACACCACTCAGCTTTCAACACTCGACATGCACAATGTCATTATTGTGGCCTCATTGGTCATATTTTATCTGTATGTAAAATGAGAAAGCTTGTTGATTTAAATGTTTATGCTTGGATACCTAAAGCTAACAATTCAGGACCCTACAAGAAATAGGTACCAAAGTTTCATCTGCAAACTGTTTTGTAGGTGGAACACCCTTCACATGCTAGAAGCAAATAGATCCTCGACAGCGGTTGCTCACGGTATATGACCGGTGACGCTACCCTATTTGCAATACTGTCGAAGAAAAAGAAGGAAGGCTATGTCTCCTTCGGTAATAACTTGAAAGGATATATTATTGGTATCGGTGATGTTGGTAAGTCTCCCTATCTTGTGATTAAGGATGTCTGTCTGGTTACCGAGTTGAAACATAATCTACTTAGCATAAGTCATCTAGCTGATCATGGTTATGGCATCAACTTTGGCAAAGACAAATGTACTATAGTTGATAGCTCAACTGGTAGTACTATCTTTGAAGGTATCAGGGAAGACAATATATATGTTTTCTATTTGTTAGAAGAAACTAACATTTCAGGTAGATGCTTAATGGCCAAGAGTGATGAGAGTCATTTGTGGCATATGAGACTCGGTCACGCTAATATGGATACGATCTCAAGATTATCCACAAAGAAGCTAGTACGCGGTTTACCGGATATTACATTCAAGAAGGACTCGGTATGCAGCCAATGTGAAAAGAACAAAGCTACCAGATCCACATTCAAGTCAGTAAACGTAGTATGTACTACTAGACCTCTACAATTGCTTCATATGGACTTATTTGGTCGTAGTAGAGTTGCTAGTCTCGGAGGTAAACTTTATGCTTTTGTAATTATAGATGATTTCTCTAGATACACGTGGGTATATTTCTTGACACGCAAGAATGATGCATTATCCGAATTTGTCGCCTTTTGCAAGAAAGTACAGAATGAAAAAGGTTACATGATCACTCGCATAAGAAGCGATCATGGAGGCGAATTCGAGAATGCTGATTTTGAGCAATTTTATGACACACACGGTTTTGTACACAAGTTCTCCTGTCCTAGGACTCCACAACAAAATGGAGTTGTGGAACGTAAGAACAGAACTCTAACCGAAATGGCCAGAGTGATGTTAAACTAGTTTAGTCTACCCAAATATTTCTGGGCTGAAGCTGTCAATACAGCTTGCTTTGTACTCAATAGAGTTCTAATTCGACCCAAATCAAAGAAGACTCCATTTAAGTTATGGTTTGATAGAATTCCATCTGTTTCATACTTTAGAATATTTGGCTGTAAATGTTTTATTCTTAATACAAAAGACAATTTGGGAAAATTTGATGAAAAGGCCGATGAAGGTATATTTTTAGGTTATGCGGCCAAGAGCAAAGGATACAGAGTCTTCAACAAAAGAACCATGATCATCGAAGAGTCAATCAACGTCACCTTTGATGAATTAAATCAGATGACGATCGATGATAATGACGAAGATCCAACTGTACCAAGCTCAACATCAGCTGATCCTCAACCAAGCTATGCACTAGCTGAACCTCCTAGAGAAGAACCAGGAACCAGCTACCTTCAGAATCTACCGAAAAGGTTGAAATTTACAGCTGATCATCCAAAAGATTTGGTAATTGGTGATATTACCAAAGGAGTAAGTACTCGTACATCCAGTAGAGATATTGTTTCAAGTGTTGCAGCTAGAACCCAAAACTATTGATGAAGCATGTAGTGATAGTTTTTGGATAGATGCTATGCAAGAGGAATTAAACCAATTTGAACGGAATCAAGTTTAGGAACTTGTTCCCAGGCCTATTGATCATCCGGTCATTGGAACCCGTTGGGTATTCCGAAATAAACTAAATGAGAATGGTTTAGTGACTCGTAATAAGGCTCGACTCGTAGCTCAAGGATACAATCAAGAAGAAGGTATCGACTACGATGAGACTTATGCCCCAGTTGCGAGATTAGAATCCATTCGCATGTTATGTGCATTTGCATGTTTTCATGATTTCAAACTATTTCAAATGGATGTCAAGGGTGCTTTTTTAATTGGTTTTATAAAAGAAGAAGTTTTTGTAGCACAACCTCCAGGTTTCACGGATTTCAAAAACCCTGATCATGTTTTCAAGTTGAAGAAAGCCTTATACGGTTTAAAACAAGCCCCTCGTGCTTGTTATGATCGTCTAAGCTCTTTTCTACTTGACAACTGTTTTTCAAAAGGCAAGGTTGACACTACACTGTTTATTAAGTCTTTTAATGGCAAACTTCTTTTAATTCAAATCTATGTTGATGATATTATTTTTGGATCTACTGATGAATCTCCGTGTCAAAAATTTTCTAAGTGTATGCAGAATGAGTTTGAGATGAGCATGATGGGAGAGCTGAAATTCTTTCTCGGATTGCAAATCAAACAAACTGATAATGGAACATTTATAAATCAAGCCAAGTATACAAAAGACCTGCTAAAGAAGTTTGATCTGGACAATGTCAAACCTATTGGCACTCCAATGGCAACTTCAATAAAGCTTGATTCAGATGAACAAGGCAAGCCAGTCGACACACGTAAGTATCGAGGTATGATTGGTAGTTTACTTTATTTAACTGCTAGTCGTCCAGATATAATGTTTAGTGTTTGCCTGTGTGCACGTTTTCAAGCTAACCCAAAGGAATCACATCTGTCCGCAGTTAAGCGTATCTTTCGATACCTTAAGGGCACTTCTTCTGTTGGCTTATGGTATCCCAAAACTAAGTCCTTTGACCTTATTGGTTATTCGGATGCAGATTTTGCTGGATGCAAAGTCGATAGAAAAAGTACCAGTGGCACATGTCATTTCTTAGGCAAGGCTTTAGTCTCATGGTTTAGTAAAAAGCAAAATTTTGTAGCCCTATCAACAACAGAGGCTGAGTATATCGCCGCAGGACGTTGTTGTGCTCAGATTTTATGGATGAAACAAACCCTAGAAGACTATGATTTATTTTACACACATATTCCTATTTTCTGTGATAACACGAGCACTATTAATTTGACTAAGAATCCAGTATGTCACTCTCGTACTAAACATATCGAGATTCGACATCATTTTCTTAGAGATCATCATCAAAATGGAGATATAGACCTTGTGTACATAGATACTGAAAATCAACTAGCTGACATCTTCACTAAACCTCTAGCGGAAGATCGTTTCAATTATTTACGTCGAGAATTAGGAATTTTGGACGTCAATAATATTAATTAATTTTGTTTTATGATTATATCTCAATACGCAAAAACTGTGTTAGAGACAAGCCAATAAAGAGTCTGTCTGTCACCACAACTACGGTTGAAGCGAAGCGGTACTTAAGAGTTCCCCGGTAAACCTCTGCCAGTTGGGACAGTACTCCTACAGCTAATCTGAGACAGTCGCTGTATAACGACATTTAATTCGTAAAATAAATTAATTATGTTAATTGAAGGCTAAAATAACTAATCTTTGAATTAAATATTTGAAATGAGCCAAGCTGGTTATCATGATGATGATAATGATGAGGAGGAGATGTGACTATATGATTTTGAGTGATATTTTATGATGCACTTGGAAATGCTCCGACATTCCAAGTTATTATCAGTATTTTTTATTAGCATTTTTTAGTTTGCTTCAGTACTCTTTTCTTTTCATGGACATGTTTGTTATGCCTCAGTTTATGGCATTCAGTTTATTTCAGCACTATGTTTCAGTTTCAGTTTATGATAGCTCTATTTCTTATATTGCTTCATTCTTTATAACTGCCTGTGAAATTACATGCCTGTGATAATTTTTTTACAATACATGCCTGTGATATTTCTCTAGCTTATGCTTTATTTCTTTTATATGTTTTCTCACTATTTGTTACTTATGCATTTGATTGCGGGGGAGCTTCATCTTTTGCAATTATTTTGCTAAGTGACAAAGGGGGAGAAAATTAAAGATCTAACATTTTTTTTGGGATACAGGATATGAACAATTCTACTTTTTGATATTTTGAACAAGCTTAATGTTATATCATTCATAGTTTGTCAATTATCAATGGGGGATATTGTTGGCCCATTTGGTCATATGGTCAAACCTGATTTTAATAATTGATTAAACTCTGTCTGGATATACAAAGCTAGTCGGGACATCTCGGACTCTTGAGCATGATCAAGCATGGCTATCCAATGAATTCAAGATCGAAGATTTGTTTGCCTACTCGAGTCTGTAATTCCTTATGCAATATATTTTCATTTTATTTGTGTCTAGGAATATGTTGTACACCGAGTCGTACTGGCAAATAGGCTACCCTTAAATGAGTTCAAAATGTTTTTAAAATGTCCTCTCAAAAAGGTTTACAAAAAGATTTTCAAAAAGGTTTTCAAAAATCACCAAAAAGTTTTTTAAAACCCTAACTAAACCCTGACTAAACCCTGACAGAACTCGGACCGAGTTCGGCCAGAGTTCGGCCAGAGTTCGGTTGGTGGCCGTTGTGATTTTGAATCCTTGGAACTTGGTCCTCCTGCAGTTGCGGATTTGACCGAGATTTGCTCATAGAGTTCTGTCTGAATTCTGCCCGAATTCTGTCAGAAGTCTGCCTTTGAAATTCCTATAAATAGATAAGGATTTCGATCATTTCAACTCACTCATTCACTTTCAATCTTTTCTCTATCTAAAGCTTTCAGTCTTTCAAAGAGTTTTCTAGAGCTTTCAATTTTAGATCCTAAGCCAATTACAATCCTCTAGTCGATTTGCCAGTATGGTACGGTCTAGAAGCTTCTGAGAGATTGTAATCAAAAGGCTTGATTGAAGAATACCTCTTCACAATTGAAGTTGGACGAGTTCTTCGTATCAAAGCTCGTGTTGTAGAAGTTGTAAGGACTTCGTAAGAAAACTTACGGTTTTTCCAATAGTGGATTCAACTGGTAGCAAGAGTTCTACCGACTGGATTAGTCCTCAACAGAGAGAAACCAGTATACATCGCTGTCTTTGCGTTTGCTCCCTTAACTCTGTCTTTACTTTATTTCAGTTGTGATTAATATTCTGTGACTGTGCTGCTAACATTATTTTAATTAGCATTATTCCGCTGCCAACTCTATTCACCCCCCCTCTAGAGTATTACGCTTTACTATTTTGTTCCTACAGGAATGACTGTAGAAAGAGGCTGGGGAGGTGCCTGATGAGTGGTTCGCCTTTCCACCAGATGAGAGACTGTTCCATAGCGGCGATTCGTCCGACACCAGGAGGAGGAGGAGCCAAGGCTACAATAGGCTAGCAGAAGGGACCAGCCCTGCAGACGCAGCAACAGAGGTTCGTTCAGCACCAGCAGCAGGCTAGGGGAGGCCAGCAGGGGCGAGCATTCGCCATGGCAGCGTAGGATGCAGAGGCTATTGGAGAGCTGATTGCAGGTTTTGTTCTTCTTGACTCCTTTTCCACTTTTGCATTGTTTGATTCTGGGGCATCCCATTGTTTTGTGTCAGTATCTTTTGCTATTAGACACCATCTTTCTTCTAAATCGTTGCCTAGGACTTACAAGATCACGACCGGGGGTGGCATCATCCTCGTCAGTGATATTTGCAAGGATCGGAGAGTAGTTTTGAGAGGCAGAGAACTAGACGTGAGTCTGTTCGTAATGCTACTATCGAACTACGATATAGTACTCGGAATGGATTTGTTGAGCAGGCACCATGCCAGTATAGATTGTCGTAGCGGCAGAGTTCTTTTCTGTCCGCCAGGAGAGCCAGAGTTCGAGTTCGCCAGACGGGAGGCGGAGCAGAGCAGCGGAGTCTTCTACGGAGTTTCAGTTGAGGAGCAGACAGTGCCACATCCATTGATAGCAGAGTTCATGGATGTCTTTCCGGAGGACTTGCTGTGAGCCTTTGATCCAAAAATTATTATTATTATTATTATTAATATTACTATTACTATTATTATTATTTACTATTGTTATCAACTTTTCCTGCTTAATAAGTATATAAGGGTACCACCTTTTTACTGTCACTGTTAATGCCATTATATATATATATATATATATATATATATATATATATATATATATATATATATATATATGTATAAATATTATTTTTGAGGAAGTTCAGAACCAATTCTACAACTAGGTATGGTGAGGCCATTAAATTAGTACTGTGAAGTATAGGGGGCGGATTGAAAGATTGCTAATTCAATTTTCCAACGGCCAACGGATAGCATCGAACCAAATTCAAATCCTGATGAGGCCGGGAACATAGTAGAATTGGAGATAAGTTCCTTTCCCTTTTCAAATTCGACTTGGAGTTGGTCTAATCCAAATGAGGATTGTGAGTAATCTCTAAACCTACTATATACATAGAACAACCAGCCAACCTTTTCCCTCTACGAACCCTAAAAATTTCCTCTCCTTTTCCATCGCAAGAGCAGTCGGGTCGGGAACCAGAGGCGCAATTGAAACACCATTCCCATAGGTAATCTTTCTACTTTCTAAAATTATTAATTATGTCATTAACACAAACAAGAAATAGGATTGATAAGTGTATGATGTAAATCCTAAGAGGGAGTCATGTGTTCGTACACAGGGGGCCATATGCCAAGTATGACTTAGAGTTAGGCATGGCCAACCTTGTGTTCCTAGTCGAAACTATAGGTGGCAACATATTGTGTACCATTGACCTGGGTAATAAAGTATCCTAGTATCGAAAACTAGGATGCATTCAGAAACTGGAAGACAATTGTGGGGTTGGACCATGTTCAGTACAGAGATGGGCCTGACCAAGAAACAAACCACTGGGTAATATAAACCACTGGGTAGTATAAACTGGTTAGTCTATTTAATGATTCATCAGTTCATATTATATATATTAGGTTGCCATGAAATATCAGATAACTTATTGACACCTCAATTGCATATTATATGTTAGGTGACTATTGTATCCTTAAATGGAATTAGGAATTCACTCATGACAGTCGACCCCTGATACATGTTCAAGTATGGGTAGCAAAGGTTAGGTAACAGCAAATACAAGTTAGGGAGTATTCCAGTTTTGGGTTTAGGTGTAAAACAGGATAGAAAGACTCTAGGAAGACTGACCAGTAATGCCTATATGTTAAATTGCACATGGCAGATCAGCTTATAAATGAAGTACTAATTTCAAATGAGGTATCCATCGATACATTGATGTACTAGTTGTAAATGAGAACTTTTATAGCGTATCAGAGAATATATCCTGGGTACACGCGAGTAGCAGGACTATTCATAACAGTATACCCATGTCATAGCCATAAGGAAAGGGGAAAATCGAGTTGGGGTATGGTAATGTATCAAGGATACACAATGTATATGTAGCAGCCTACATATCTTGTATCGGTTGGCAGGGGACTGGTTATAACAAGCATATAACTGGGTATAGGCACGGGGTTTTGTATCAGGAAAAGTACATGAGGATGCATAAAGGTAGTGAGTTGGATAGGTTATTCCGTAAACGTGCAGATTTGGGAAGGCTTGTATATAGGAATAGTGGTGTGCGCATCAAGTACTAAGGTGCAGTTCTCACAAACGCTGAGTACAGAGCCAGCCAGTAGGCAAATCTGAATGTAAAGAGGGGAACTAGGCTCTAGAGAGAACTACAAAAATGAGGATTGGGTTGTGAAATAAACTGCATCTTGTGCACAGAGCATTCCTTGTGCCAACGCAGGTGACAAGGGTTCCCTGTGTGTAGGTAGAAAGATGTTAAATGGCAATTGTCGCAGGGATACTACTATAAACCTGTAGAGGTAAGTAGTATTTAGTATTCTAATAAGAAATAAAGTAGCAGTGTAGGTGAAGATAGGATGTATGTGTAGGCTGACACCAACACTATATAGTGTGTCCAAGTAGGTACATGAGTTAGATACTCGGTTGAGTATGTATACCCCAGGGGCATGGAGTATCGGATAAGAATGCAATAGGCAGTATCAGTTAACATTCGTCCAAGTAACAGTTAGTACTAGTTAGATAGTAGCCCAATTGGAAGCTCAGTACAGGCATTTGGGGTCCCAGGAATGCATAATCGAGTGTGAAGGCAAGGTAAGCAACAGCTATCCGTATTGGTGTTCCTGTAGGAGTAAAAGAGAACATAGACATGACTTACGTGGGTAAGGAGGATTCTGGTAGGTGATAGGTATCAAGCCTAAGTATAACCTAGTATCATAGGTCCCCAGTACATACAAATCATCTACAGGAAGTAGGACGTGGGCATCATTAATAGTAACTAAAGTGAAGGCAAAACCATTATGTATCAACCTATACTAACTAGCAGTCGAGGAATATGGGAGGTAGGAGGCTATGAGTCATGTAGCAGTGATGGCAAATAAGTTTTAATCATAGCCTAACTGTTATGAACATAACATATAGGGGGATGTTTAACAAATGTCTGACATTATAGTAGTTTACCACCAGTGTACTAAGACAAAGGATGTGAGTATGTACAAGATTGGGGTATGCATGGTAAGCATGACCATATGTTTACAAGGGGATAAACCAGAAGGCATGTAAAAAGTATATAAGATAGTTAGATGACAGCAGATAGGCCAAAAAAAAAGAAATAACAAACCTTGATGTTGTAAACAGTAAGGAAAAAAAAAAGGAAGGGGTAGACAAACCAAGTCATTAAGGCTACTAGGAATACAAGAGTAATTAGCAATTATTAAAAATAGCTTTATTTTGGTTATTTCATGTGTTGATTTAGACTTAATTCATAATATAGGTTCTTTGGACTTTGACTCAGCACTTGAACCGTATCTACAGCTCAGGACCACAGGCAAGTGCATATACTGATTGTTACTATTTTCGATAGTTTCCTTTACATGTTATACATATGTCTTGCTGTTTGTTGATACGCTTGTCACACGGAGAAAGTATCATGGATTTATTGTACATCTTGATTGTATTTTAGGTTTACCCCACTTGCGATTGATTCCATGAGTACTAGCTAGGCAGGAAAATATCTTAGTAGACGTGTGAACAACCCATTCCATCCCATATGTCTATTCTTGAATAATAGCAGCTGCATACGACACGTGCAGGGTGCCGGATTTACCCCTTAGCCATTCACACATCGAAATCGATATTTCAATACACATAGATAGTTAATATTCTAAGTTATTTCATCTTGTTCTTCATATTTGTCATGTTACCGTAGTTTACATATTGCTTTCTGGTAGCTATTTTTCGAGTTACATGTTCTTTTCTTTTACACCATGATGCTAGTTACTTTCTAGTTTCATTCTCATATGCTATATACATGTTTAGTGACTCTATTGTGTCTCAGATAGTTGTCATATGTGTACTTGTTCCATTCCTGACTGGAAAACTAATATTTTAGGTGATGAGTTAGAGGAGTTCTGTACCACTTATTATGAGTAGACTGTGGGCCCTGATCTGAGCATGCAGGAGGACTTGGATGCGGGGCTACCCTCCGCAGGAGACATTTAGCTAGATATTATTCTATAGAGAAGGAGTTGCCTCCAGGAACTCTTTTATTTATTGTACTTTATTTTATTTTGTGGATTATGAGAGTTGAGTAGTGGACATCCATCTTGGCACATTTTGTTCTTTTGAGATTATTTCATCTATCATATTTTGGTCTCTACCTTGGAGACTATTCAGATCAGTTATTAGTTTTCTCTCACCATGGTTATTGTATATATATATCTTATTTCTGTGGACTGATCTGCGAATTTGGATGTATTATGGAAATCTATAAACTGCATGGTTGTATTGGATAAAATATGGATATGACTAGACAACGTTCTACCGCCGATACTGCGACGTAGGCTGGACGTATCCACAGCTCATGTCCAAATATTGGGTACGGGTCGTGACACATTTTATGGTTGCCCATGCAGGCCAGATTTTGCAAAAATAGCAAAACTCGTGGTAGTACTCAACTTAGATGTGCTACTGCGGGCCTACGAGTAGGAGTAGACTTTAAGTATCGTCTCCACATGTTTAAAACCGTTATTGAATTCCATATTTGATCTTAATTACTCCATTGATCTACATCCTGTTTGAATCTCCATACCGACTAACGATTTTCTTTTGTGGTAGTTAGATGGATTATCAAGGCAGGAACACCGCTCCCTTGAATACCCCAGCAATCGTCGGCGGGTCTTCCACGAATGGGACCCCACCGACCTACGGAGGCTACTTCATCTATCTAGGCGAGACGCCCTAGCTGCAGACTTTGAGATTTCGTCGAGATGACATCCCATTACCTCCCCAGTTCCCTCCGCCTACACCGCCACCAGCACAATTTCTGCCACTAGCACAGTTTCCTCCACCAGCACCCTTCCAACATCCAGCATCAGTTTTGCCTCCAGTACCTGTGCTGGACAATGCCAGGCTAGCTCCTTGGGATTTTTCAGCAGCTCATCACTTTCCAGATGCAACAAGCCGACATCTTCCGTGATATCCTGAGGGAGGCTCTTCAGACTAGGGAGGCTCCCCCGCTGCGCCCCAGAACTTCTAACAATTTCATAGACCTTAGTCCTTGGGAATTCAGAGGAACAGAAGGAATTCTCTATGCAGATGACTGGTTGGAGAACGTGGATTGCAATCTCCGGATGGCTCGAATTCCTAAAGATAAGAAGGTCGAGACAGTTAGCATGCAGCTCTATGACATCGCCTGTACGTGGTATAGAGACGAGCCTCAATTCACTGCACCAGATGTGACTTAGGAAGAATTCAAGGAGCTGTTCACGACGAAGTTCTACCCCGACGCGGCCAAAGACAAGTTAGAAAATGAGTTTGAGAGCCTGAAGTAGGGCAACCTCTCCATCGATGAATACTCCGCTGAGTTCTCCCACCTCAGTCGCTTCGTAGATGCCTTGACCCCTGCAGCCAAAGCCAAGAAGTTCAGAAAGGGACTATCACATGAAATTCGCATAGCCATCGCCACCAGCCAAGCCACCACATATGAGAGGATCTTGAAGGTTACACAGGGCGTAGAGAAGGAGATGAAGTGCAATTAGAAGAGAGATAGAGACGCATACGGGGGGAGGGGGCAACAGCCAGTCAGGATCAGTGAAGCGGTCCAATGCTCTAGGAAAGACCACGGCATAGCAGCAGCCACAACATTGTTTCTCATAGAAGTAGTACCAACCTCCAGATAGAGCTCCTACTTTTTAGCAGAACCAGCAGCGACAACCTTCCAGACCAAGTACGACCAGTACTAATTTATGGTAATGCCGTTTGGGTTAACCAATGCCCCGACAGTCTCCATAAATTTGATGAACAAGGTATTCAATCCATACCTTGATAAGTTCATAGTGGTCTTCATTGACGACATCCTTATTTATTCAAGGTCACTGGAAGAGCACGAGGAGCATCTGAGGATCGTGCTGGAGACCCTCAGAAAGGAGAAGCTCTACGGGAAGCTTTCGAAGTATGAGTTTTTTCTAGACAAGGTGGAATTCCTTGGTCATGTGTTAATAGGAGACGGTATATCCGTTGACCCAAAGAAGATTGCTGCTGTTGAGTCATGGACTACTCCGACATTCATTGTAGAGATTCGGAGCTTCTTGGGATTAGCAGGGTACTACCGAAAGTTTGTATAGGACTTTGCTCGGATCGCAAAGCCAATGACTAGGCCCACTCGGAAGGACGTAGAGTTCGTATGGATAGAGGATAGCAAGACTGCGTTCGACGAACTGAAGAAGAGGCTGACGACAGCTCCCATATTGATATTGTCCTCCGGTTCCTGCAGTTTTTCTATCTATAGTGATATTTCAGGGAAGGGCTTCCGGTGTGTTTTAGAGCAGAACAAGAAGGTTATAGCATATGCATCCAGGCAGCTGCGACCATATGAGAAGAATTACCCCACCCACGATCTAGAGCTGGCAGCGGTCATATTTGCCTTGAAGCTGTGGAAATACTACCTATACGAAGAGCGTATGGAAATTTACACTGACCACAAAAGCTTGAAGTACGTTTTCACACAGAAGAAGCTGAATATGAGGCAACGCAGATGGATGGAATTGATGAAGGATTTCGATATCTCGTTGTAGTACCATCCAGAAAAGGCAAACTTAGTTGCGGATGCCTTGAGTCGGTACCCAGTGGCTATATTTTTGATAAGAGACCGACACTTGTTGGTAGACTTAGAGAGCTTTGGCATTGAGGTCATCATCCCCGGAGTCGAGATACAGATAATGGGCATGCAGATTCAGTCTGGACTGATGGAGAGGATACGAGAGGCACAACATTATGACGAGCAGCTGAGGGGTATCATAGCACAGGCGTAGGCCGATTTGTTGAAGGACTTCACCATTACAGAGGATGTCTCGTTGAGGCACGGGACGAGATTATGTGTACCTAGTGGAGAGCTGCGAGGGGAGGTCATGTAAGAGGCACACCGATCTCAGTATTCCTTGTATCCTGGAGCCAACAAGATGTACAAGGATATGAGAGCCCACGTATGGTGGTATGGCATGAAGGAAGAGGTGGTACGCTTCATTTCTAGATGCCTTGTGTGTCAGTAGGTCAAAGCTGAGAGGCAGATACCAGGAGGTTTACTTCAGCCATTGCCGATTCTCGAGTGAAAGTGGGAACATATCACTATGGATTTTGTTTCCGGTCTTCCACGATCGCCAGGCGAGAAGGATGCGATTTGGGTCATCGTCGACAGGTTGACCAAATCGGCCCACTTTATACCGTTCAAAGTGGGACTATCCACGAAGAGGTTGGCGGAGTTGTACATGAAGCAGATCGTCAGGTTGCATGGCGTTCCAGTGAGTATCG
This sequence comes from Iris pallida, assembly GCA_029216955.1. Lineage (NCBI taxonomy): Eukaryota > Viridiplantae > Streptophyta > Magnoliopsida > Asparagales > Iridaceae > Iris > Iris pallida. The sequence continues at coordinate 7,978,474 of JANAVB010011397.1, read as the reverse complement.
TCTCCGATCGTGACAACAGGTTAACGTCTCACTTTTGGAGGAGTCTGCAGGCTAGCTTGGGCACATCGCTCAAGTTCAGCACAGCCTATCACCCACAGACGGATAGACAGTCGGAGCGGACCATTCAGACGCTCGAGGATATGCTGCAGACGTGTGTACTAGATTTCGGTGGCTCGTGGGAGGATCACCTTCACCTTATAGAGTTCTTCTACAACAACAGCTACCAAGCCAGTATCGGGATGTCCCCATTTGAGGCTTTATACGGGCGAAGATTTCGTACCCTACTATCTTGGGACGACGTAGGTGAGAGAGCACTGTTGGGGCCCGAGATGATCGTAGATGCTACAAAAAAGGTGAAGCTGATTAGGAGTGACTTCGTGTGGCTCAGGACAGACAGAAGCACTGGGCCGACAGTCACCGGAGACCGTTAGAGTTTGAGGTATAATTTTTCATAAGTTGGGGCTGTTAATAACGATAAGAATAGGTCCTAACTCTTGCTTAATTTTAGGTGGGCGATATGGTGTTCTTGAAGATATCTCTGACACGTGGTACGATACGTTTCGAAGGAGGCAGGAAGCTCAGTCTAATATACATCAGGCCGTTTGACATCCTCAAGAAGATCGGAGAAGTGGCATACCGTTTGGCATTACCACTCGCATTGGAGGGAGTGCACAACTCCACGTGTCCCAGTTGAAATAGTACGTGGCAGACCCCAGTCACATGCTAGACCACTCGAAGATCGAGGTGGGACTGAGCCTTAGCTACCAAGAGCAGTCCGTAGAGATCTTGGATCACAGAAAGAAAGTGTTGCACAACCAGACCATTCCATTGGTGCGTGTCGCTTGGAGGTATCATTCTCCGGACGAATCTACTTGGGAGAGGGAGGACGAGATGCAGAAACGCTATCCTTATCTTTTCGAAGCATGAGGTATATTGCTACATTGCGTCTATCTTTAAATTGGTATGGTGAGGCCATTAAACTAATACTGTAAAGTATAGGAGCGGATTGCAAGATTGCCAATTCCATTTTCCAACGGCCAACGGATTGCACCGAACCAAATTTAAATCCTGATGAGGCCGGGAACATAGTAGAATTGGAGATAAGTTCCTCTCCCTTTTCAAATTCGATTTGGAGTTGGTCTAGTCTGTTTGTAAAAACAAAAGTCTTTTTATTTCACAAACTTTAAAACAATAGTATAAGAGTACAATAAATTCTGGAAAAGTACAACTATAGGAATCCGATCTGAAGACGATCGTTTTATCCCTTGGACGATGTGAACTTTGAAGACGAAAGCCTCTGAAGAATGCAGCGGCACTTGGACAAGAACTCCTGATCTCTGATGATAATATCCACCTCTTTAATGAAGAACTTGAAACTCTATTTATAGAGTTCTAGAAATAAATATTTTGTAGTTATTCTGGATTGCGTACAATGGTTTACGCTGGAGACAGACTGCACAGACTGCAAACCACGCTGACCTTTGGACAGTTGCTCGATCATGGGCTAACCGTACTCAGACGCGTGACATTGTTTGATTGAAATACGCTTGGTCGTGTGCAGACGATTGCCACGTGGCGAGCAATTGATGGCTTGTAAGCCACGTAACAAATGTCAGTTATGTTCAACAAATTTGATGGATCACGCCACTTGAATAGCGCTAGCTGCAGACTGCACTCAGATCTGGTCGATAGGTTACGCTGACGTTGGACAGCTGGACCGCGCTAGGGCTTGGCTGCTGGACCGCGCTAGGATTTGGACAGCTGTCCTAGAAGGCGGCACGGCACAAAAAACGAACAGACTCCTCATTTTTTCGGGCTGTCAGGCTGTCAGAAGATTTAGTCTCCTTGTCAGGTAATGATGGCATTGCTACGTCAGCCTAGAGCGCTCGGACATTGGCGCAGTTCAGTCTAGCGCAGTTGAATTATAGCGCAGTCTGCTTCAAGCGCAGTTCATTGAAGAGTGCTCAATTTTAGATTTCTCTGCCTCTTTGATGGATGCAACTTGATTTTTAGGACTTACAAGGCCCCCTTCAAAGTTTTTAAAATTTAAAAATATTCAAAGTTTCAAAATACTTTGAATTTCAAATTAAAAATTAAGTTGCGCTCTGGCTGCGCGTTTGGAGGAATTAGCTCCGACTTTCTCGGCGCAATCGGAGGTGACCGTTATGATTTTGTGAGAAACTGTAAATAGTTTCTTCTTCCATTCTTTTAATCTTTACCTGTCTTCGATTTCTCAAGAGAAAGAAATTCCTTCCCTACTCCGACTTCTTACGTCATCGACATCAATGGCGCCCAAGCGATCGACCGCTGAGAAGGGAAAGGCCCCTGCTGAACCTTCGACTCGTGTTGCGCCACGAGTCTCTCATCACGAGACGGGTCACCCAGCTCTGTAAGGTGAATGATGAACCATGATCGAAACCCTTTTTAGGGTTTTTGGTGTTTTGAACTTTCATGCCTCTCTCTTTTTAGAGATTGATGGTATTCTCATCCACTTGCGCCACCCTGTTTAGGGTTTCGGCTGCGTGTTCAACAGTTTTCATTTTTATGAAAACTGTATCTTTGCACATTTGGTTGGAAAGCACTGACAAAATGATCAGCGCAATCCATCGATTTGCACATTGATGCACAATCTGATGTTTTGTGCATGTCGGTTGCTAGCGTAAGCTGATGTCTTGTGCAAGTAGGTTGGCACAATCTGATGTCTTGCGCACATTGGTTGTGCTAGCGCAATCTGATGTCTTGCACACATTTGGTTGTGCTGGCACAATCTGATAGTTTAGCACAATTTGATGAATTTGTGAAGAAATTTTGATTTCTTTTGTATATACTGATCTTTATCTCTTTATTTGATGCAGTTAACCTCGAAGAAGATCCCAACTACGAGGTCCTTGCAGGATCTCTATCTGAATCAACATTCAAAGAAGATCTCTCTCATGTCTTTTTTCCTCAATATGCTTTACCGTCAGCTCGGCAGGCTGTCCTGATTGCACAGGATAGTGATACTTTATTGTGTCTAATGAACGGGCAGCCTCTTCAAACTGCTGATACTGTCACCCATAAGAAACCTCTGTTCTTGTTTGGTGAAGCTTTTGACAAGAATTCTCAGCCAAGGCCTCGCATGGAGCAGAGAATTTTTTAAAGGGGCGAAAAGACGATACTTCTGCCAGAGATCTCCAGATGTCTCCCTCTGTCTAGATATGCTTTTGCAAGCTATCCCAGAAGAATGGAATGGGAGTAACTCCGTTACAGCAGGCCCGAGTGGGTAATATCTGTGTTAAGAAGGGGCCATACCACAAGGATATCTTATACAGTTCTTCTGAGCGACATAGCTCTCTACTCAGGGGACTCAAACCCGGTTGCATCCCACCGGAAGATTCTTCTTTGCTGCTACCAGTAAGAACTCTAATATTCGCAAATGAGTTTGCGAAGGTGGAAGGGAGGTATCCGGACCAAGATCTGCGGTTGACAGGTTTTGTGAACCCGGACAATAAGGGATGGATCTGTATAGCCAATTGGATATTAGTCCAATTTGAAGATCAACTTAAAGAGATTAACCTGTATCAAGCAGTATATGCCACAGTCTATGGCTTCCCCCCTAATCCACATCTATTCCTTGCGTTGGCGGAGAGATACAATTATAGGACTGGGACTTTCATGACGCCATATGGGGAGATTGGATTAGCCTTGCATGAGATGAAGTATATCTCGAATCTACCGATGGAGGATATCCCTTATGAAGAGTTTGTCCCAACAAATGATGAGTTGGACAGACTGCGCCAGGAAAATGCCCGTATGGTAGATGTTTTTGAAGAGCTACTCTGCTACTACAAGATTTTCTCTTTATACTACAAGAGTGGCATGGCCGGCACGTGCTATTCGACCAAATGGTTGCCATATCTTTTCCTCAACCATATTATCGAGAAGAAGACAAAAGAACATGAAAAATGCAATCCCAACTTCTTCAAACCGCTTAGCAACAGCGAGGTGATAGAGTTGATGGAGACGCACAACGAGATGGATATCAAGATTGAGGATGATCTTCAGTATCCTTCTTTCAAGGAAGGTGACATCGTCGAGAGTTTTATGAGGATGGGTTATTGGCCCATGTCAAAGGAAGACCAACTGGCAGGTTTTCTTACCTACTGGTTTCGACGATATATCGTTCCTGGGGCCAGTGCAGTTGACCGCTTCCATCACGACGTACTGTTTGCTGCCGTCTGTCTAGTCTTCGGGTACCGGATGGATTTGTTGTCAGCGATGACATACAAAATAAATGCCAACCTTCGTCTCTTCGTTGATTCGATGATTCGAGGAAAAGACGAAAAGGGATATTTTCCTCGGCTGGAACTGTCATATACATATCTGTTCGGATGGCTGCTTCTACACCATCCTTCCTCAATGAACCCTGCTATGGGAGCAGTGAGCGGCAGTTTTCTGAGAAAATATTCTGGATGTAAGTGGATCTATACCACTTTGAAAGACTGCAGGCGAGTCTTAAACCTGGGCAAAGGATGGAACTTCTTCTGTGTTTCGCCTCCAGTCGGTTACGAATATATGTCAACGAACCTCGTTGACTCAGTGAAAATGCAGCCTTTGGGCCATGCAGCTTTTGACTGGTTGAGAACGATTCGGCCATCACACCTAGTATACCGGTTCGAAGATGAATGCTATCTTGAACCGTATCTCCCAAGCCGTTTTGTACGCCAATTCGGCTACGACCAATTCCACGTAGGCAATGCCATAACATGACTACAAGAAAAACGTTATTTAATTGATGGAGCCCGGGCTTGGGCCTATTACAATGCCCGTGACACAAGGACAACGTTCTCGATGCCGACAAAGAACGACCGTGGCCCCCGTATGCTGTATACTTATTCGATCTTTTATACGTCAGCAAATTCTTTTGCTGAGAACTTCAATTTAACAGACAGCTTTGCAACGGTGACACGATTTAGAAAAGGAACACCTATTTTTTTGCCTCCTAGTAATGATGAAGAGCACGAGCCAGCTGATGCACCTCTAGAAGCTTCGAGGGAAGCCAACTTCCCTGAAGAAGTTTACGAACCGCTGCATGTTTCTTTTAAAGTTGTAAGATCTCCGGTCAAGGAGAAGAAGAAGAGGAAGGCAGAAGAACCATCTTCTTCTATCTCTAATAAGAAGAAGACTGCTGTAGACTCTTCGAAAAGGGTCACTACTCGATCGCAGTCTCGGCAACAAGCTGAGTCGGTTCACAGAGAAGAGGTGACGACCCCTACTTCCACTCAAAGACAAACACATGCTGCAGACGTAGAGAGCCCGGAAGAACCTCTACGCAGAAAGAAAATAGCTTTCAGAAAGAAAGTGGCCACCCCTCCAAAAGCTATCCATACTTCTGCTCTAACAAGTGCTGCCGCCGGGGTTATGATGCCTTCACCTACGCCTGCTTTTGAGCCTAGGCAGGTGACAGATACAGAGATAAGGGACGAGGTTAAAGACATAAGAGAAAAGACTGCGGAAGCAAAAGATGAGGCTGCAGGAAGAGAAGCAGCTGCAACTCCGACCTCAATCAATGAGTCAGAATCATTTGTCGAAGTATTGCCATCTCCCACACTTGCAATGAAAGCTGCTCATCTTCCAACTACACCAAGATCACGTCGTGCTGAAGAAGATCGACTGATGATCGAGGCTCTAGATGATGTGATTTCGACTTCCATGACATAGATCAAGTTGATGCAAGTGATGATGAGATAACACCGGAGGAGGAGGCTGATGACGAAGAAACATCGGCGGAAGATGTTAATCACAATGAAGAGGATGCTGCTGTCCCTACACCTCAGGAGAAGAATGCTGATGAAGCAGCACCGGAGGAAACTATTGTCCCCGATCAAAGAGGTATTGACTGATTTTAGTAATCTTCACTTATAGATCAGATGACTAATGTTTTATCTTTTATTCATACAGAGATTCAACCTTCTCCGATTCTTCCGGTATGCACTGACATGGTGCAGATAGAGGCGATAGCCAGCGGCAGCCGTCATCTATCTGGCGGCTCTGAAGCGGGAAGTAGTCAGACAATAATGTCTGAAACTACTTCTGCGAGGCTCCAGCCTATTCCATCAAATGACAATCTTGTCATTAAACCCAGTTTTGGTAAGCTTGTCTTCATTTTGATTTTTTTTTTTTCTGATAGTCCTTAGTGTCAGTAAACTGATAATGTTTACTTGATTTCACAGAAGAACATCTAGGAGGAGCAACTAGCTCTACAATGGCTCCGTTATCAAAAGAGGCTACGGCCGATGTTCAAGAAGCCGAACTTCCGCCTTCACAAGCATCTGCTGCTGAAGCTTCTGTTGGAATAGCTGCTACACCTAGTACAGTAGCTACAAATAAATTTATAGTGGGTTCTTTCACCAATTTTTCTTTAGTTCCTTAGGACCTTTAGTAGAAAGGGTAATAGAGAAAGACAATGTTGGCTTCATCACTGTCAGAAGTCCAACTTCTTATCTGATCGGCAGAATTCGAGCTCAAGGTGATGAAGCTCAGGCTGCTTACCTTGAACATGTGCTGGATGAGCTAGAAGAAGCAATCAAGATTTACAAAGATCTTGACCAAGGGGAGGTAGAGCCACTGGTGAATGCTGAGTTTGAAAGGATGACTCGAGAAGCTGAGGTCACGAAAGCTGACTTCAAGACTTTCTTGGATACTTTCGCTACGAAGTCTTCAGAGTATGACTCTCAAATGAATATCGTGGCATCTGCTGCTGGGGAGATAGAAAGGAAGGTTGCTGATCTGAAGGCAGAGTTTGCTCGACTTCAAGAAGAGTTGAGAATCGTTCAACTTGCTCTTAAGGAAGAGGCCACACAGCATTAAGCTGCAGTTCAGCAACTGGACACTCTGACCCATGAGAAGAATAAGTTTATCAAATCTTATCAAGATGAAATCACTCGTCGACTAGTGACCTTGCCAACATTTTACGATGAATCTGGAAGGGCAGAGGCTAGGAGACGGGTGCTGGATTCTCGTGAAGAACGACTCCAATCCATGAAGCAGCAGATAGCTAGTCTGATGACCCCACCGATTGAGTGAAAGAAAACTTCTTGTATTTTTTTCTTTGTGATATGTCTTTTTGTAATGTCTTTGATCTTGATTAATGAAAGACACTATTTTTTGTGGTTCTATTATTTGTTGCATATCCTATTACGGATATAAGTAATAGCGATAGAAAATATATTCAGAGGTTCATGACATAATATATTTCTTGATTTAGAAAATAATTATATTTATTATATCTGCTCAGAGGTAATGTGGACATGACAGAATATAATTTTCTTTTTTGAATATCATTATTTTGGTAGACAACTTAATCAGAAGTAATAAATACGTGACAAGTTGTTGGTATGGATGAACGGATGAGCCGTCATAATGTATGAATGAAATAAATTGTCGGAATGAATGAAATGAACGGATGAACCGTCGGATGAATGGAATGAACGGATGAACTGTCGTAATAAATGAAATGAACGGATGAGCCGTCGGGTAAATGGAATGAACGGGTGAACCGTCGTAATAAATGAAATGAACGGATGAGCCGTCGGGTAAATGGAATGAACTGGTGAACCGTCTGATGAAAGGGATTAATGGATGAACCGTCGGATGAATTGAATAAACGGATGAACCGTCGTAATAAATAAAATGAACGGATGAGCCGTCGGGTGAATGGAATGAACGGGTGAACCGTCTAATGAAAGGGATGAACGGATGAACCGTCGGATGAATGGAATGAACGGATGAACCAACGTAATAAATGAAATGAACGGATGAGTCATCGGGTGAATGGAATGAATGGGTGAACCATCTAATGAAAGGGATGAACGGATGAACCGTCGGATGAATGGAATAAACGGGTGAACCGTCAAATGAAAGGGATGAACGGATGAACCGTCAGATGGAATGAACGGATAAACCGTCGTAATAAATAAAATGAACGGATGAGCCATCGGGTGAATAGAATGAACGGGTGAACCGTCTGATGAATGGAATGAATGTTATGAAGAATCCGTCGCTTCGGTTCGCGTAATCGACTGTCTCAAGAATCTCTGCCTATAAATAGAATAAATTTTAGGTGGAGCAATCAGTTTCGATTATAATACAAAATGTCATCTGGCGATGCATCCAAGAAGGCTGCGATCATCCCAAAGGTCGAAGAAGTAGCTGAGGAACATCCAGCCGAGTCAACCTAGCTAAAGCAGACGGAAGCGGGCGAAGGTCCGTCGGCACCCAAGCCGCCACGAGATATCTTGAACTTCCTAGTCGAGCCAGGGAGGACTGAGGAAGAAGAGGCTATGAGGATGGCTGCTTGCACTTTTTAGTGAAATCGAGCAAGGATGTCCTCGGCTCTTTTGCCGACTATATTTTTGAAAAGGACGGCAGTGGGCCTCGTCCTGTCTTTAAGAAGGACGATAGTAATTCTTGTCCTTGATATCATGTAACATCATTTATGATGAAATAAAATCAAAATTTATTTATGAACTGTCTTTTCATATTTACAAGAAATCCCTTTTACATTCATATATAGTACTTTTTAAGGAACTTGCCATTGATGGGCATCATTGCAACTCGACCGTCCAGCTCTGTGAGTTGATAGGCTCCATTTGAGAAGACTTTACTCACGACATAAGGCCCTTCCCATTTTGCATCGAACTTGCCTTTGCTCATGTGAGTCATAGTCATGGGACGTCTGACTATAAGAACGAGTTCTCCTTTCTGAAAGGCTTTGACTTTAACTTTGCGGTTAAAAGTCTTCGAGATACGGGCTTGATATAATTCAATATATTGTTGAGCCAATAGCCGCTTTTCGTCGAGCGCCTCCAGTTCTTGAAGACAAAGAAGATCATTGTTCTCCGTAGTAAATTCATTAGCGATGGCAATCCTCAAGAAAGGAATTTGAAGTTCCAGAGGTAGAACTGCTTCACAACCGTATACCAGAGAGAAGGGTGTACAGCCTATGGGGTTACGGACCGTAGTACGGTAGGCCCATAGACATTCTCCAAGCTTTTCACTCCAATTCCGTTTGTTAGTAGACACAAACTTCTTAAGGAGTTTGATAATAGTCTTGCTGAAGGCTTCAGCCAAGCCATTAGCAGCCGGGTTGTAAGCTGTAGAGGCGACATTGTCAATCCGATGATCATCACAGAACCTGGTGAACTTTTGACTGATGAACTGAGGTCCATTGTCGTGAATGATTTGTCGAGGCACACCAAACCTGTCGATAACATGGTGTTTGACGAAGTTAAAGACGCTGCTGGTTTTGACTTCAGCCAAAGGTATAGCTTCGGCCCACTTGGAGAAATAATCAGTTATTGCTAATATAAACCGATATCCCTTAGAAGATGGAGGATTGATAGGACCTATAATATCCATGCCCCAAGCTTCAAAAGGCCAGGAAGCAGCAGTCGGATGAAGGAATTCCGACGGTTGATGGATGAAATCTGTATGGATTTGAAAGGCTCGATATTTTCTTGCATATTCGATGGCATCAGACACCATAGAGGGCCAATAGTAACCCATTCGTCGGATACGATCCTGCAGTTTAGGGCCGGGTTGATGTGCTCCGCAGACACCATCATGAGCTTCACGTAATACTTGCTTTGCTTCATCACCAGCAAGACAGCATAAAAGTAGACCGTCATAAGTCCGTCGATAGAGAGTCTTGGTGGTTTGATTGTAGTAGAATCGAAGAGACCGTCAAAAAATACTCGTAGCCTCCTTAGGATCTTCAGGAAGTATGTCATGAACTACAAAGTCGATGAAAGGAGCTCTCCAATCTTCATTGATAACATTGATTTGGGCAAAATTACTGAACTCAATGTTGTGATTATTTTTAATACAGAACAACTCTCTGTTGGAAACAACAACCACTTGTTGTCTTTTGACGGGAATTGCTATGACTGCTGCGAGATTAGCTAGAGCATCTGCCTCAATGTTACAAGCTCGTCGAACATATTCAATGAAGAAAGCCTTGAATGATGTGGCCATGTAGATTGCAGCTTCATGATAGGGCACTAGATCTTGATGGCGAACTTCATAGGTTCCTCTAACCTGGTTAACAACCAACTTGGAGTTGCCATAGACTTCAAGATATTCGACGTCCAGTTGTTTAGTTAACTGAAGGCCAATGAGTAAAGCATTATATTATGCTATGTTGTTGGAGCACGGTTCATCTAGAGAATAGGCTCTTTGGATAGCTGACCCATCTGGAGAAACAAGAACAACCCCAACTCCTGCGACAATGGTACCATTTGGTCCGATCCTGGATGTACCGTCAAAGAATAGATGCCAAGTAAGAAATTCTTCGGAGATCATATTTGATTCCAATGTCTCGTCTAGAATTTCATCATAGAGTTTGGATGTCTCTGGTATAGGATGAGCTGCTAAGAAGTCCGCCAGCGCTTGACCCTTGACAGACTTCTGTGGAACATATACCATGTTATATTGGGCTAGCAAAATGGCCCATGTAGCTAACCGAGAATTGAGTGTGCTGGGTTTCTTCATTAGTACTCGAAGAGGATTGACTCGGGAAATGACATGAATGGTTTATCCAATGATGTAGTGCCTTGTCTTTTGAACATCAAACATAAGAGCTAAGCATTCTTTCTCGGCAAGACTATAACGGTGTTCGGCACCAATCATAGTCCGACTGAGATAATAAATAGCTTGTTCATGACCTTTTTTATTCTTCTGGGCAAGTAAAGCACCCAATGAATGATCCATAGCACGGACATACATCAAAAATAGAATACCAGAAATTGGTGGCACCAAGACTGGTGGGTTCATCAAATACCGTTTTATGTCGTCAAATACTCGTTGACATTCTTTGGTCCAAACGAAAGATACACCCTTCTTTATTAGCTGAGTAAACGGTCTGCAGCGTCCAGACAGATTCGAAATGAACCTCCTGATATACGCAAGTCGACATTAGAATTCTCGTAGCTCTTTTAAGTTGTGTGGAGGACGCATCTCTTGAATGGCTTTAATTTTCTCGGGATCCACGTGTATACCTTTAGAAGTAATGACGAAGCCGAGAAATTTACCACTAGAGACACCCAAGAATGACTTGGTGGGATTCATTTTTAACTGATGTTGGCGCATTAGATTGAAGATAGTTCTTAAATCTTGGATGTAATCTTCCTTTAGACGACTCTTGACAGCAATATCATCGACATAATATTCGACAGTCTTGTGCAGATGATCTCGAAAAATGGTACTCATAGCTCGTTGATAAGTTGTGCCAGCGTTCTTGAGACCAAATGGCATCATGGTATAGCAGTAGACTCCGCGAGGAGTGCGAAAAGAAGTACGTTTTTCATCTTCAGGATTCATCCGAATTTGATTGTATCCAGAGAATCCATCCATAAAGGATATTCGCTCGAACCCACAGGTATTGTCAATCATGACGTCCGTAATAGGGAGAGGAAATTCATCTTTTGGACATGCTTCATTAAGATCAAGAAAATCAATGCAAACTTGAACTTTGTCGATTTTTTTCAAGACTGGAACGACGTTGGCTACCCAATCAGGATGTTGTTCTTCTCGGATAAAGCCACAAGCTATGAGCTTTTTAACTTCATCATCGATTGCATCCATCATTTCTCGCTTGAATCGCCTTTGCTGCTGTTTGATTGGCTCTGCGTTAGGCAAAATATTCAGTTTATGAGTAGCAACTTTGGGATCTAAACCTGTCATGTCTTCATAATTTCAGGCAAAGACATCAAGATATTCTCGGATAAGAAGAATTAGTTCTTGCTTATCTGTCTCTGGGAGGTTCTTATTGATGAATATTGGACGAGGTGACCTGCTCTCTCCTACATCAATTTGAACCAGTTGATCTTCGATAGGAGTTTCTCGTTGTTCGAATCAGAGTTCTCATTGGGTATCCATTCGTTGAGCCCAAGGATCTGTTTCAGGATTTTCTTCTATGTCTTCATCATAACCTTCTGGAAGTTCAACGGAGACCATGTTAGAAGATACGATCAATCGATGAACTTGACCGATGCTAGTATCAGAATCCCATGATCTGGAATCAGAAGAGTTATAGCATTTCTCATTATCAGATTCAGAGACTTCTGGAGATAAGACTGGAGGTGAAGCATATCCGAGACCTCTTTTCGTCCTGCTGTAGTGCATCTCTGATTTTCCTTTTGGAACAGCCGTACGGATAGGAGTTCGTCTACCCTTACCATAATTGAGGCCATTCTTGAAATCATAACCCATCTTTCGGATGATGTATTTTGATTGTTGGCTATAACGACGTAGTTGGAGACGTCCTGTATTATTACTTTTGCTATCATCTGTATAGCTGAATTTCTGTTCTGGTCCTTTACTAAAAAGTATTGGATATTCGCCTCTCTTTCGAGAGGGGACAACAAAACTTGAGTCATCTGGATGTTCAATCAAGACCTCTGTCTGAAGGGATTGTACAACTCCTATTGTAATTGACTGAAAGCTGTCTAGCATATCCAAATAGCATTTAGCATGATAAATGACATCAGTATACTGGAAAGTAGATAATTTTTTATTGATTTGTACATCCATATTTACAACAGGACCTTTAGCCTTAGCAGGCTTGGTCAGATCGATTACAAGAGGAGGAGAAGAAGAACGTGGAGGAGGCTTGCTACGATGAAGGTCAATAACAAGCGGCTCAGAAGAGGTGAGCTGTCTTTTCTCCTTGTTACGACGTAGGTCGATAACAAGTAGCTCAGAAGAGGTGAGCTCCCTTTGATCTTGACCACCATCGGTTGATTGCTTCCAGACTGGCAAGTGAATAGCCAGTGGTTTGGAGGACTGAGGATGAGAAACACGCCCTTTGACAGGTATGATGAGGGTGTCATTGGGCACTGCTTCTTGGTCTTCTTCAGTGTCCAAAGCCAGCACTACCTTCATGAACTCATCTTTATACATGCGAGCATCGTTACAATATGCTTCGACACCTTTAAAAGGGTAGAGATCCGTATACTCTTTTTGAACCTCTCCATTGTCATCAACGTACTTGAAACATTGATGGAGAGTTGAAGGAACAATATTGTGTTCATGAAGGAATGGTCTTCCCAAAAGAGCATTGTAAGAGCAACCATGGTTGTCTATAATGTAGAAGGTCACCTTTGTGCGGAGATTGCCTATTTGGAGTCTTAGGCAAATCTTGCCCAGAGGCTCACTTCTTCCCTGGTTGAACCCCAGGATGGTGGTGATTATGCCAGAAAGACTATGTACTGGGATCTTCAGTGCATCTAGCATTGTCTTCGGTATGATGCTGAGGGCTGACCCAGGATCTATCAGAATAGGATCGACCTTCATCGTGTCGATGTATCCTATATAGTATAGAGGATGGTCATGCCTATTGTCTTCCATCAGCATATCATCCTGTGTGAAGGTAATGTTTGGAATTAATTCCAACACACTGCGACAGTGGAGGCAAGAGACAGGCTCTGATTCTGGCTTCTTTAGAAGAGTTAGACAGGTTTTTGCCTGTATTAGAGCTTCACTCAGAATTTCTCGAGTCTCTTTGGAGAGGCGCAAGAGCTCGAAGATTGACATCCTGGCCGGTGTATTGGCTAGTTGAGCCAAAATATCAAAGTTGTATGGCTTCTAAAGTCCAGAAGGAGATGACTTCTTCAAAGGCTTGTCAAAGCAGACTTGTTGTTTGCCTTTGTCAGCCACCGTCGGCTTAGGGGGAATGGGTTCTACAACCGATGAGGATGCAGAAGGGATGTCCTCAGTAGAGACAGGTTGCACTGGAGCAGATTCAGAAAAAGAAGCAAGGTTTTCTTGAGTTTCGAGAAATTCCCGTATATAGGCTTTCCCTGACCTGGTGCCCAGCAGGATTTTTTCTTCAACTATGGGGTCAAAAGAAACCATATTGCAGATCTTTGTTTTGTCCTTAGAGCAGTTTTTTTTTGCTTAGACGAGAAAGGAGCCTCAAAGTCTGCAACAAGGTCAGGGTGGATCCATACAATCTCACCATTCTCAAGAGATAAGGGGACGAGACCTTCACTCCGTGGAGGAGGAAGATTCTCGATCTCAAGAGTGGCCTTGGGGATAGGGATGACACCATGCTATACCATCTATGGAGGGAATTTATCGAACTGTACTGAGACCATATTCGCGGTAACAGTCTTCTCATCTTGTTGAAGGGTGACAATGCCAACGTTGACTAACTCTTGAATCTTGCCTTTGAGCACGTAACATGCTCGAGTGGGAAGCCCAATGAACCTGTAGTAAACATAATATTTGGGATGATCAGTCTTACCGACCTCGTCAGGCTTTTTCGGGTCTGGGAGTTGGAGCTTATTGCTTTTGATCAAGCAATCGAAGATGCTCACGGTGTCGTTCTCGTCAAAGGAGTACTCTACTTTTGGGCGAGGTTCATTTGGTGGAGGGGCAGAAGGAGTAGAAGTAGACGTAGGTGGAGCCACGTTGACAGCCAAAGATTCTTTGCTCTTCAAATTGATGTTCAAGGTTTCTTTACCCTTGCGGTTGTTCTGGCGATTACCGCTACTAGATGTCGGGTGTTCATCCCGGTCGGGGTTAGACATGTGTACCTCCAGCTGCTTGAACTTGTCAGCGCTAACTTTAGCTGCTTTAGCATTGACAATGAAAGATGGCCAGTCTTGAAATTGAGTTGACCCCGTCCACATGCTGATAATAGGCAAAAGATTTTCCTTGCAGGTATCTATAGTTACAGTAGCCGGAGTTCCAGGAGGCATCTTTAATGCTTCTCGGCAGAATCTTTCAATAAAACTCTCAGCGGTTTCATTATATCTTTATTTGATCTTGTTGAGGGCCGACATGGTTATGTCGTTGATTCTCTCGTAGAATCGTTCTAAGAAGATTTGTTTAAAACCCGAGAAAGAGGTGATACAGCTATCAGGCAAGCTTTTGTACCAATCGTATGCTACACCGGCTAAACAGCCGACGAATACCCTTATAAAAAGAGCATCATTTGGCTGAAGTTGAACAGTCATTACCTCAAAGCGGTTAATGAACTAACTCGGAGAAGTGCTGCCGTCAAACAGCAAAATTGTGGGGATCTTGTATTTAGAAGGAAATGGGACTTCCTTCCACTCAATAGGATAGGGTTGCTTGATTCCCAATCTCTGTAAATTGTCCTTCTCTTTAAAAGTCTCGAATTGAGTGCGCAAGAGTTTGACAGCTTTATTAGCATCCTCCGATGATGAAGAAGGAGCAGGCTGAATTATAGTGTTAGGGGGAAGAACAGCGTGGTAAGTACTACCCCCAGCTCCTGACTGACTGGGTGTGGGTTGAATTTGTACAGGAGGTATTTGAGGAGATACTACCCCCAGACCTGCATTGACAGGCACCGACGATGCTATAATTTTAGGATTTGTAGCAGGTGCGGTCGGTGGTACTGTATGTTGGGCCACGATGATAGAATACATACTTGCGACCATTTCAGCCATGGTCTTCAGTTTGTCCTCCAGTACAGCTATTCGTTGTTCTTGATTCGCTGAACTAGAAGCGTCTGGGTCTTTAGTGACAACATAAGCTGTCACTTCTCTAGGTACAGTAGAAGATACTGTCCGTTCAGAACTTTTACTGTATGCATCATAATTAGAGAAGGAATCATCTCCTGAGTGAGAAATAGGAAGATGACCAGAGGGATATTGGAGAAGATTCCTATGACCCATTGTGTCTCGACTTTAGGATCGAGTATGTCGAAATACTCCTTCAGAAGATTCTTGGAGTAAATCTAAGTACCGCTGGCTGGGCCTGCGAGGCTTGCCATGTTTGGAGCACTTTCTACCCCCAGTATCTCGAGAAGCTATGTTGACGGAAGCATACAACACTTCGTCTTTGTCTTCTGACATTGGTTCAGAAGTTACAAAATTCAGACAATCGAAGACAGATCGTTTTGTTGTCTGGCAACAGCACTTGATGACAACCTTGTGATTACAATGGCGTTCAAGTGGTTGAACTGAAGGTGTTGAGATATTATCCCGCTTTTACTTAAGGTGCTCTCGGAGGTCAGGAACAATGACGGGACAAGAAGAAGTTTGAGGGATATATTCTTTGACAACATTCGGAACATGGTTCCGGTTCTTCAGACGTTTTGTCCCGCGAGTATACAGGAAAGTACTCACTTTGTTAGCATAGGTGTCAGGATTTTTTATCCTAGAAGTTTGCCTCTGATGCATGTTCATCTTCGGCATTGGCTGCTTGCGTTTCGCTGAGGTTGATGTAGACCGAGGTCTATTGAGATAAACCCGTAGATCAGCAAATTCACCCCCAGGGGTTTCTGTCTGAAACACCAGTAATTTTCCTTGCTTTGAACGGGATATCCGGAGAGTTGGAAGATCTTGAAATTCCGCTACCGGAGTAGGCAGAATACCTCTTTGATCAGTACATTTTTTTTTGGCAGGGAGAGAAGAACTCTTGTTTGAAAGAGTCCTTGTACTGATCGGTGCCGAGGCACGTTGAGATTGATCTTCCGAGGTAAAAACCAGAGAAGACTGAGAAAAGACCAAAGGACCTTTTCTCTTGTTTTGTAAGGAAGGGTTGGCTAAAGAGTGTTTCCCTCTGTTGTCTTCCAAGTCGTGGAACGAGAAAGTTTGAGAAAAGACCAACAGGCCTTTTCCTTTGTTCTGGGGAGGGGAAGGAACAGTCAACAGACTACCCCCAGTGGATTGTGCAGGAGTAACGGGGTACTTAGGAAGAAGAGCATAGTCTTTCCCCTTACTGTGAGAAGAAGGAGGATTAGCCAAAGGGCTATCCCTTTTAGACTGTGCTGGAACAGGAGGGATGGCCACTTGCGCTTGGGTTGAGGTAGCAGTAGGCGCCTTGGCCGATTACGCCTGCGAGGATTTGATAGATGGCTTTTTGGCCACAGAAACTCCAAGAGTTGCAGCTTGCACAGCAGGAGTTTTGGTTGAAGGGGCAGTTGGTTGCGCAGGAGCAAAAGTTGCAGCAAGTTGCGCCAGGGGGAAAGGGGTCTTGCACTTTGCCAAAGCAGCATAGAAAGTGGCTTGCGCCTTGGCAGAGGGTTGCGCAAGGGTAGAAGTTGCTACTGACAGCTTATCGGTGGATACAGCAGGCTGTACAGCAGTCTTGGGAGTCCACACTGACCGAACCTTGCTCGTGGCAGAGGTTGCAGTACGAGGGGTGGTCCTGGAGTTAACCATTGCTTCATAGGCAATCTGGTTGACCTTCACAACCAGCGTCTTCTGCGTCTTTCCGATAGACGCCACGTCACATTGAGTTGTCACTTCCTCATCGGAGGAGAAAGTCGTCCCCAGCAGAGTCGCCATTTTGTTTGCAAAAATAAAAGTGTTTTTATTTCACAAACTTTAAAAGAATAGTACAAGAGTACAATAAATTCTGGAAAAGTACAACTATAAGAATCCGATCTGAAGACGATCGCTTTAAACCTTGGACGATATAAACTTTGAAGACGATAGCCTCTGAAGAATACAGTGGTACTTGGACAAGAACTCCTGATCCTTGATGATAATATCCACCTCTTTAATGAAGAACTTGAAACTCTATTTATAGAGTTCTAGAAATAACTATTTTATAGTTATTCTGGATTACGCACAATGGTTTGCACTGGAGACAGACTGCGCAGACTGCAAACCGTACTGACCTTTGGGCAGTTGCTCGATCGTGGGCTAACTGTACTCAGACGCGTGGCATTGTTTGATTGAAATACGCTTGGTCGTGTGCAGACGGTTGCCACGTGGCGAGCAATTGATGGCATGTAAGCCACGTAACAAATATCAGTTATCTTCAACAAATTTGATATATCGCGCCACTTGAATAGCGCTAGCTACAGACTGCGCTCAGATCTGGTCGATAGGTTGCGCTAACGTTGGACAGCTGGACCGCGCTAGGGCTTGGCTGCTGGACCGCGCTAGGATTTGGACAGCTGTCCTAGAAGGCGGTACGGCACGAGAAACGAACAGACTCCTCATTTTTTTGGGCTGTCAGAAGATTTGATCTCTTTGTCAGGTAATGATGGCATTGCCACGTCAGCCTAGCGCGCTCGGACATTAGCGCAGTTCAGTCTAGCGCAGTTGAATTGTAGCGCAGTCTGCCTCAAGCGTAGTTCATTGAAGAGTGCTCAATTTTAGATTTATCTGCCTATTTGATGGATACAACTTGATTTTTAGGACTTACATAATCCAAATGATGAATGTGAGTAATCTCTAAACCTACTATTTACATAGAACAACCAGCCAACCTTTCACCTCTACGAACCCTAAAAATTTTCTCTCCTTTCCCATTGCAATAGCAGTCGAGTCGGGAACCAGAGGAGCAGTTGAAACACCATTCCCGTAGGTAATCTTCCTACTTTCTAAAATTATTAACTATGTCATTCACACAAACAAAAAATAGGACTGAAAAGTGTATGATGTAAATCCTAAGAGGGAGTCATGTGTTCGTACACAGGGGTCCATATGCCAAGTATGTCTTAGAGTCAGGCATGGCTAACCTTGTGTTCCTAGTCGAAACTATAGGTGGCAACATATTGTGTACTATTGACCTGGGTAATAAAGTATCCTAGTATCAGAAACTAGGATGCATTCAAAAACTGGAAGACAATTGTGGGGTTGGACCATGTTCAATACAGAGATGGGCCTGACCAAGAAACAAACCACTGGGTAGTATAAACCATTGGGTAGTATAAACTGGTTAGTCTATTTAATGATTCACCAGTTCATATTATATATATTAGGTTGCCATGAAATATCAGATTACTCATTGACACCTCAATTGCATATTATATTTTAGGTGACCATTGTATCCTTAGAAGGAATTAGGAATTCACACTCATGACAGTCGACCCCTGATACATGTTCAAGTATGGGTAGCAAAGGTTAGGTAACAACAAATGCAAGTTAGGGACTATTCCAGTTTTGGGGTTAGGTGTAAAACATGATAGAAAGACTCTAGGAAGACTGACCAGTTATGCCTATATGTTAAATTGCACATGGCAGATAAGCTTATAAATGAAGTACTGATTTCAAATGAGGTATCCGTCGATACATTGATATATTAGTTGTAAATGAGAACTTTTATAGCGTATCAGAGAATGTATCCTGGGTACACGCGAGTAGCAGGACTGTTCATAACAGTATACCCATGTCATAGCCATAAGGAAGGAGAAAATCGAATTGGGTTATGGTAATGTATCAAGGATACGCAATGTATATATAGCAGCTTACATATCTTGTATCAGTTGGCAGGGGACTGGTTATAACAAGCATATAACTGGGTACATGCACGGTGTTTTATATCAAGAAAAGTACATATGGATACATAAATGTAGTGAGTTGGATAGGGTATTCCGTAAATGTACAGATTTGGGAAGGCTTGTATACATGAACAGTTGTGTGTGCATCTAGGACTAAGGTGTAGTTCTCCCAAACTCTGAGTACAGAGCCAGCTAGTAGGCAGATCTGAATATAAAGAGGGGAACTAGGCTCTAGAGAGAACTACATGAATGAGGATTGGGTTGTGAAATAAACTGCATCTTGTGCACAGAGCATTCCTTGTGCCAACGCAGGTGACAAGGGTTCCCGGTGTGCAGGTAGGAAGATGTTAAATAACAATAGCAGCAGGGATACTACTATAAACCTATAGAGGTAAGTAGCAGCTAGTGTTCCAATAAGAAATAAAGTAGCATTATAGGTGAAGACAGAATGTATGTGTGGGCTAACACCAACACTATGTGGTGTGTTCAAGTAGGTACAGGAGTTAGATACTCGTTTGAGTAGGTATACCCCAGGAGCATAGAGTATCGGATAAGAATACAATAGGCAGTATCAGTTAACATTCGTCCAAGTAACAGTTAGTACGAGTTAGATAGTAGCCCAATTGGAAGCTCAGTACAGGCATTTGGGGTCCAGGAATGCATAATCGAATGTGAAGGCAAGGTAAGCAACACCTATCCATATAGGTGTTCCTGTAGGAGTAAAAGAGAACATAGACATGCCTTACCTAGGTAAGGAGGATTCTGGTAGGTGATAGGTATCAAGCCAAAGTATAACCTAGTATCATAGGTACCCAGTACATGCAAATCATCTACAGGAAGTAGGGCATGGGCAACATTAATAGTAACTAAAGTGAAGGCAAAACCATTATGTATCAACCTATACTAACTAACAGTCGAGGAAAATGGGAGGTATGAGGCTATGAGTCATGTAGCAGTGATGGCAAATAAGTTCCAATCATAGCCTAACTGTTATGAACATAACATATAGGGGATGTTTAACAAATGTCTGACATTGTAGTAGTTTACCACCAGAGTACTAAGACAAGGGATGTGAGTCTGTACAAGATTGGGGTATGCATGGTAAGCATGACCATATATATACAAGGGAATAAACCAGAAGTCATATAAAAAGTATGTAAGACAGTTAGATTAAAGCAGATAGGCCAAAAAAAGAAATAACAAACCTTGATGTTGTAAACAGTAAGGAAAAAAGGAAGGGGTTGACAAACCAAGTCATTAAGGCCACTCGGAATACAAGAGTAATTAGTAATGATTAAAAATAGCTTTATTTTGGTTATTTCATGTGTTGATTTAGACTTAATTCATAATATAGGTTCTTTGGACTTTGACTCAGCACTTGAACCGTATCCACAGCTCAGGACCACATGCAAGTACATATACTGATTGTTACCGTTTTCGATAGTTTCCTTTACATGTTATACATTTGTCTTGCTGCTTGTTGACACGCTCTTCATACGGAAATAGTATCATGGATTTATTGTACATCTTGATTGTCTTTTATGTTTACCCCACTTGCGGTTGATTCCATGAGTACTAGCTTGGCGGGGAAATATCTTAATAGATGTGTGAACAACCCATTCCATCTCATATGTCTATTCTTGAATAATAGCAGCTGCACACGACACATACAGGGTGCCGGTTTTACCCCTTAGCCGTTCACACATCGAATATTTCAATACACATAGATAGTTAATATTCTAAGTTATTTCATCTTGTTCTTCATATTTGTCATGTTACCGTAGTTTACATATTGCTTTCTGGTAGCTATTTCTCGAGCTACCATATTCTTTTCTTTGACACCATGATGCTAGTTACTTTCTAGTTTTATTTTCATATGCTACATGTTCTTTTCCTTGACATCCATCTTGGCACATTTTGTTCTCTTGAGATTATTTTATCTATCATATTTTGGTCTCTACCTTAGAGACTATTCAGATCAGTTATTAGTTTTCTCTCACCATGGTTATTGTATATATATATCTTATTACTGTGGACTGATCTGTGAATTTGGTTGTAATATGGAAATCTATAAACTGCATGGTTGTATTGGATAATATGGGGAGATGGCTAGACAGCGTTCTACCGCCGATACTGTGACGTAGGCTGGACGTACCTACGACTCATGCCCAAATATTGGGTTTGGGTCATGACACTTACCAGGACTACCACCGGACAGAGACGTTGAATTCTCTATAGACTTAGTACCCGGCGCAGAGCCGATATCTCAGCACGTCTATAGAGTGAACAACAACGAGTTGGTGGAGTTGAAGAAACAGGTGGATGAGTTGCAGGACAAGGGCTTCATTCGATCTAGTTCTTCACTATGGGGTGCACCGGTACTTTTTGTACCGAAGAAGGATGGGACGGTACAGATGTGTATCGACTACAGGGCACTCAACAATCTTACGATCGAGAACAGGTACCCACTGCCGCGGATCGACGATCTCTTTGATCAGTTGAGCAGAGCGAGGGTATTCTCGAAGATTGATCTGAGGTCAGGTTACCATCAGGTGAAGGTAAAATGGGATGATATCCCGAAGACAACATTCAGGATGCGGTATGGCTAATTCGAGTTTATGGTGATGCCGTTTGGTTGACTAACGCCCCGATGGTATTCATGAACCTGATGAACAAGCTGTTACATCAGTACTTGGACAAGTTCATGGTGGTGTTCATCAATGATATCTTGGTGTGCTCGAAGATCGCAGAGGAGCATGAGGTACATTTGAGAGTGGTTCCGGAGACTCTCAGGAAGGAGGAGCTTTATGGCAAGCTCTCGAAGTATGAGTTCTTCCAGGATTGAGTTGACTTTCTGGGTCATGTTGTGACTGGAGATGGGATCTCAGTTGACCCGAGGAAGCTATCGACAGTTGAGGCGTGGACAGTACCGAGTTCAGTTGCAGAGATCAGGAGCTTCTTGGGATTGACAGGCTACTATAGGAGGTTCGTTCAAGATTTCTCCCGGGTTGCAGAGCCATTGACTAGGCTAACCCGGATGGACACAGAGTTTATCTGGTCAAAGGATTGTCAGGTCGCTTTTGATGAGTTGAAGAAGCGGTTGACGACAGCTCCGATTCTGACATTGCCATCAGGATCAGACGGGTTCACTATCTATAGTGACGCCTCGGGGAAGGGTTTGGGTTGTGTCTTCCAGCAGCATGGGAAGATAATTGCCTATGCTTCCAGGAAGTTACGTCTACATGAGAAAAACTACCCTACCCACGACTTGGAGTTGGCGGCAGTTATCTTTGCTCTGAAGTTGTAGAAATACTATCTATACGGAGAGTGTGTGGAGATCTTCATAGACTACAAGAGCTTAAAGTATGTATTTATATAGAAGGAGCTCAACATGAGGCAGCGTAGACGGTTGGAGTTGATGAAGGACTTCGATATTGCACTGTAGTATCATCCAGGGAAGGCCAACGTGGTTGTCAATGCTTTGAGCAGATATCCGACAGCCATGTGTTTGATGGTAGATCATCACTTACTAGCAGATCTGGAGAGCCTGGAGATCGAGGTTCTAGTGCCAGGAGTGAAGATGCAGATGTGGGTTCTACAGATTCAGTCGAACTTGATAGAGAGGATCAAGTCGACTCAGTTTGATGATGTTGCTCTGCAGTACATCCGAGAGCAGGCTCGAGCAGGATTGGTAGATAATGAGTTCACCATTGCAGAGGATGGCGCATTAAGGCACGATTCCAGACTGTGTGTGCCCAGTGGAGAGCTTCGGGAGTAGGTTATGCAGGAGGCCCACCAATCTTAGTACTCTATGCATCCAGGTGCTAACAAGATGTATAGGGATCTGAGGGAGCATGTATGGCGGTGTGGGATAAAGCGGGAGGTAGCATGCTTCGTCGCTAGATGTTTGGTCTGCCAGCATGTGAAGGTAGAGAGGCAGAGGCCAGGAGGTTTGTTACATTCGTTGTCCATTCCGGAGTGGAAGTGGGAGCATATCACGATGGACTTCGTTTCTAGATTACCGCGTACGCCAGGAGGAAAAGACGCAATTTCGGTCATCGTAGATAGGTTGACCAAATCAGCTCACTTTTTGCCATTTAAAGTGGGTTTGTCTACCGAGAAGCTAGCAGTGATGTATATGCGACAGATTATCAGAATTTATGGAGTTTCGGTGAGCATTGTCTCGGATCGGGATAGTCGCTTTACTTCCTATTTCTGGGAGTCTGCAGACTAGTTTGGGCACTCAGCTCAAGTTTAGTACTGCATACCACCCTCAGATGAACGGACAGTCAAAGAGGACTATTCAGACACTCGAGGATATGCTGCGGACTTGTGTCTTAGATTTTGGAGGTTCCTGGGAGGATCACCTGTACTTAGTGGAGTTTACATACAACAACAGTTTCCAGGCCAGCATTGAGATGTCACCGTTCGAGGCACTGTACGGGTGTAGATGTCGTACACCCTTGTCGTGGGATGACGTAGGAGAGCAAGCTTTATTGGGACCTGAGATGGTTGTGGATGTAACCGAGAAGGTGAAGCTCATCAGAGATCGACTTCGCGTGGCGCAGGACAGACATCGACATTGGGTCGATAGCCACAATAGGCCGTTGGAGTTTGAGGTACAGCTTAGAGATAGGATTAGAAGTAGGATTATTTGTTTTGTGATTTTATTGATCATGTTTGATTATTATAGTTAATTTGAGACCTTGTTTGTGATTAGGTTGGAGATTTGGTTTTTCTGAGGATATCTCCGACACGTGGTACCATATGTTTTGGTAGAGGTGGGAAGCTTAGCCCGCGCTTCATCGGGCCCTTCGTTATCAGCGGGAGAGTCGGTGATGTGTCTTACAGGCTAGACTTGCCACCTGCATTAGTGGGAGTCCACAACGTATTTTACGTGTCGCCGTTGAGACGGTACATGGCGGACCCTAGCCATGTACTCGATCATTCGGAGATCGAGGTGGGACCTACTCTTAGCTATCCAGAACAGCTTATGGAGATTCTGGATCGTCGAAAGAAGGTACCGAGGAACCAGATAATACCCTTGGTTCGCGTCGCATGGAGGCATCATTCACCAGGAGAGTCTACCTGGGAGCGGGAGGATGAGATGCACGAGCGATACCTTTATCTTTTTGGACCTTGAGGTATGATTTTCTATCCTACTCATCAGTTTAGTTTCGTTTTTCAATTCGTGGACGAAATTCTTTAAAGAGGGTAGACTTGTCACTACCATATTTTTTGCTTGAGGGTATTTAGGTCATTTTGACTTTTTGGTGATTTTAAAATTTTATTACATAAATATGTGCTATTTGTTTAGTTGAGACTTGACCTAGAATCTTAGCTTAATCTAGATTAGCCTTGAGCTTCGAATCTTGATTAGGATATCCTAATAAGTGACAAGATTAACAATATTTAGATATTATTGTAGTAGGATATTTTCCTTAAGATATTTGTAGAAAGAAAGCCTTAGGATTAAATTGAACCATTGTTTGGACTTGAATTTATGTGGAGAAACCACCCATCTACATCTAAATCTAACCCAAATTTCTATTTGTGGCCGGCCCTAGGAGTATCCCCCCTCCTATAAGTATCACATTTAATAGCCTTTGCCTCTTTTTAATACCTACAAAGAACCTTAATTTGTTCTTCCCTAAATTCCTCTCCCTTTATCCAAATTGATCCCAAATTGAGGCTACTCTCTTGCATTGGGATTTATTTCAGAAGTGGAGGCTAGTAGAGGCTTGCTAGCAAGGATTTAAAGAGCATTTGGCCATAGCTTGTGGAGGGAACAACTCACTTAGGAGCCTTTTCATTGAGATTGCCTCTCAATAGGTAAAACACTACAAACCCTAATGAATTTCTAATTTCTTTCCATAGTTGCATCCATCTAGGTGTCTCCTAGCTGTAGGGTGAGTTTGGTAGGAATTGGTATCAATTTGGTGTACGTATCGGACACGTATCAGTGTCTATGTGTGTGTTTGATAAAATATCTCAATGAAACTTTATTCTTATTTTCTGTAAATAATTACATGAATTTATAGCCCTTGGCATGCTGATCTCAGATCTACTTCTCTGAGTTGATTTTTGTGCTGTGTCCGTGTCCAAATTGGATACAAACATGCTAGCACACGACCCCGTGCTGTGTCCTGCTGCTCGAGACATACAGCGGACACGACACGCAACGAGATGAGGTGAAACTTGAGGGACACGTAGAGGCAATGTCTACGAATGTGTCCCTAAAGTTTTATGGTGTCTCGTATCGTGTCGAACACAAAATCGTGACTGTATTGAATTTGTACTGTGCCTGTACGCACAGAAACTCGTGTCTGATATGCGGGTCATATCACACGAATACGTGTTGACAGTGTCTTATGTTGCATCATATATATAGCCCTATATGTGGGCTACGTGTTGACATGAGCACGAGACGTGTCGTGACTCGTGTCGTGTCCACGAGCCCACGTACTGGCCACACGAGGCTGTCTATGTACAGTTTTGGGTTTCAGTGTTTAATCATGTTTGGACACCTCGTGTCCAATTTTATGGACATGAGAAGACCCCTTGGACACGAATACATGTCTGACATTCGCTGGCACATATTAATTTGATGTTAATTTGGGTTTTCACATATGATTGGGGTTTTGTATTCGAGTTTGTGTAAGTTCTGATACTGTGATATAAACTGGGTTTACAAATTGGGTTTTAAGTTTATTTAATTCATGTAATAATGTAAATTTGTTAATATTAACTAGAATAACATGTTTGGAGACCTGGGAACATGATTTCGGTTGTAAATGCATGATTCTCTCATTTCGAGATCATTTCCATATGTAAATGTATATATGACTGATACTTAGCTTATATAGGTATATGTGTTTAACTTATGCTTCAAACCAGAGAATGGTCCCCCTTGCTGTCCAGTTTTAACACCATGTTTGCACACTCATATATGCATGTGACACTTCACATTGCATTGACAAATTACTCCATTGACACTACATCATTTGAAACTTTGCTGCCACAGTTTCACTTTAACGCTAACACTATTCATGTGACACACATACAATACATTAAAACCCCCCACATACCTTGCTGTTTTGATACTAGCTATAACACTTTACATATTATGCCATGTCCAGTTAACATTTTACACTATGTTTTCTTTTGACACATTACTGTCATATACACTATGTACTCATAAACCCCCTTCACACATACACTACGCCTAGACACCAAATACTCTTCATTGCTTTGACACCACTAACCCCTTACATACTATGCTGCCACTGCCATCATTTAACCATGTGACACTTCACAATATTTTGACACAACTATGTAAACACTTGACCATACACTATTTACATGTACACTCTTTATTTTTCATATTATACTAACTGCCATGTTATACATTGTTGCACTATACCATGTTAACTTACCTGCCTATGTACACTATCACTATGATTCACTCACCCTCTATATATCTATAGATATATCTATGAATGATAGTGGTAATGTACCCCTATATATATATTTTTATATATATATATATATATATATATATATATATATATATATATATATATATATTATATATTAAAAATATATATATATATATATATATATATATATATATATATATATTATATATATTATATATAAGAAAAATATATAATTATTTATATATATATATATATATATATATATATATATATATATATATATATATATATATAATATAAAATAAAAATAAAATATATATATATATAACATAAATGGGGAAGCAGCAGAAGCCGCGCGAACTCCGTCCATCGGAGGACCGCCTCTTGCTCGCCGTCCCCCCTGCGCGACCGGTGGTGCTTCTGGCCGGCCGGCCCCCTTGGCCGGGCTGCGCTCCTGGGGTTTTCCTTCCCCCTCGGAGCCCTCTTCCTCCCTCGCCCTCCCCGACCCCCCGGTCGGCCCGGGCCCGCTTGGCCGGGCTTCTAGTCGACCTGCTTCCCCTTTCCTTTCCCCTTCTCTCCCACCCCCCTCGGCGCCGCCGCCGCCATTGTCGGCGCCTCAGGGCGGCGCCGGGCGTCTCCTCCGCCGGCCCCCCACCCGGATCCCCCCCCGGATCTTAGCCGGAGTCCAACCTCCTTCCACCAAGCCCTCCTCTCTTCCCCGGCTTTCCCCTCGCCGCTCCCTTCTCGTGGCCGACGGCGTCCCCCCTCGCCGCTACTCTCTCGTGGCCGCCGTCTCCCCCCTCGGCTCTCCTCTCGCCGTTCCCCCTCTCCCGGTGGCGCACCCCCTTGTGGAGGCGGCCACCTTCCTCGACATCCTCTCCCGGTGGCGCTCCTCCTCTCCCGCTGCTGACCTTGGAGCGTCCCTCGCCTCAGCCCTCTCTGCCTCGCCGGACGACGTCTCGTTGGCCGCCCCCGCCTCTGCCTTCCCAGCCTCGCAGGACGATGTCTCGCTGGCCACCCCTCGCTACGAGCTCCGCCGTTCCTCCCGCCGTGTGCGGGAGAGGCTCCATTGCCGGTGGTAGGCCTCCGGCCGCCCGGAGGTCGAGCCTCTGCTCCCTCCCCGTGCGGTCCAGCCGCTTCCCCTCCTCCCGAAGGTCGACGGTCTCTCTCTGCTGGTAGTTGCCCGCCCGACCACTCCGGGCCTCCCCCGCCGCTACGGGCAGCCTCTCGGCCTCCGCGGCCGGCGCTTCCTCTGGCTCCGCGTTGCGCACGGGAGAGTCGGGGCTGCCTCTCTCCGCCGACCTTCTCGGCCTCCCCCTTCTCTCTCCGGAGTCGTCCTCCCCGCTGGCGGCCTTCTCAACCTCCGTCGACCCCGTGCTCCAGTCTTCATCGCCGGAGCCCCTCGGCCCCAGGCGGCGTGCCGGGAGGGCTCCGCTGCTCCTCGAGCAGCGCGCTCCTCGAGCCGCGCGCTCCTCGAGCCGTGCGCTCGCCCCATTGGGAAGAGCGCCAGCCCACCCCCCCTCGTGGAGTGCTCCCCCCTCGGGCTTTGAGCCCTCACCCCGTCAGTTTTCCCTAACTGCCGTTTGGTTTGAATTTTGAACAGCTGTCCCATTCTTCGTTATTAGTTTTTCGAATGTTGGTTTCAAAAAAAAATATATAAAAAATAAAAAATAAATAAATAAATATATAAATATAGTAATATGGTTTATGACGCTTCGCGTCAGGATGTCTGTTAAGGGGTTCCCCCTATCTATGTAGGAACTTGGGCTATCTCCCGGTTCCACCCTATCATTTTCGGTTTAAATGAAGGCTCTAGCCATTATTAAAAAAAAATAATATATATATATATTATATTATATATATAATATATATATCTATAAATATATATATATATATATATATATATAAAATATATATATATATATATATATATTATATATATATATATATATAATATATATATATATATATATATACTTGGTATAATTGTGAAAGTGACTTAATATATGATACTAGATATATAATTTGATATGTTTTGTCCAGTTTAGACTATAGCATTAGGCTATGTGTTAGCCCTATGGTTTAGCTATGTGTTGGTTTAACATGTGACCTATAGCTATGTGTTGTAGTTGGTTTAGGCTTAGACTTGCTTGTTAGACCTAGAATTGACTAACCTAGACTAGTTGACCATTTTTTACCTAACCCTAACTAGTTTGACCTAGTTTGACTAGGTTGACCTAGTTTGACTTTTAGAGTTGACCATAGTTGACCACGAGTTGACTTTGGCCCAGATTGACCTAGAAACATGTAGATGCATTGTACACTTCAATTATAATCTCTTTGTATACATCATGACTTGTGTTGCTCTAAATAGGACTCAGTTACCTCGCTTCAGACTTTATATTCTCACGGATATTCAGATTTTAGACGAGTACATTCTCTGATCATTTTATACTTACTAGGACTTATGATCGTGTTCTAGATTACTTTACTTGATGCTGACACCTGTTATCACGGATTAGTACTATATGGATCTTTCATGCGATGTTATCCCCTCATAGGATACATCAGGTATTTCGTGTTCGTGTACTTTATCATGGGCGTCGTGTACTACTTGTGTTCGTGTTATTCGTATAAAAATCATGTGAAATCGTGTACTCTTATGTGCTCACATGATCTTCGTGTACAAACTATACTTCGTGTACAATAACATAACTTGTCTGGATCCTTGTGTATTGATTGGGGACGGTAGAGTAGAAGAGGTTATGGGATCATTCTTGTAGTTTACTCGTGTATAACCTCTGTAGATAAATCGTGTATAACATCGTGCCGTTTACATAAACATCTTGTGCTCTAAATTACTAGTCACTTACAGCTTACTTATCATATATATATTTCCAGTTTACAAATCTCTCTCTTTTTTATGTACATCTTCTTACAGTTTATGTATCTTACTCTTTTGTATGCTTTACATTTCCTGCCATGTTATGAATTGCGTGAGATGTATTGTGCTCGTTCCGGTCCTGACTGGACCTGTTGAAAATATTACAGATGACACCGAAGATTTTTGTCCTACGTACTATGGAGCAGCCCTAGATGACATTTGCGAGCTGGACTCTCAGGAGGGCCCAGCTCTAGCTGATGTTATCACCCATACTGCCTAGACTAGTTTAGTTAGGCTTTATCTTACTTTGTTGTTGTCATTTGAGACTTTGAGATGTATTATGTTTGTTGTTGTTGTTGTGTCGTATAGACACTTAGACTTATTTCCCTTTTTGTTGTATTTCTTTGAGATTCTTATCTATCATATCATACTTTCTACCTTAGATTTGTGATTGAGCTGTACTTTGTATTGTCCTCCGTTTGGAATGTATATACTATACAGGTACCTTATATATTGTGTTAGATGAATATGACCTAGGACATCGTTCTACCGTCGACACTGCGGCGTAGGCTGGACGTACCCACTTCTCGTGCCCTTATACTGGGTGCAGGTTGTGACATAATAAACACCAGAAAGAGTACATGTAGCTTTGTAAAAAGTTTCTAAAAATTACATATAGAAGAAGCAACTACCCAATCATCTTCAGTTATTTGATATTCAAAATTATGATCCATTTTACAAAAATATGTAATAGCATCCTTAAAGGGAATTACGGATTTCAATATTAAATATGTCGAATTCCATCTATATAGTACATCCTTAACAAATCTTCTAAAACGAATACTAAAATGTGCACATATGGCTTTAAAAGCTTGTTGCCTACTTGGAGACGTGTTCAAGCTGTGTAAACAATTTCTAAGAGTCTCTAAATGTGTACTAAAAAATTTTAAGATATTATTTTACAACTAAGTTAATAATGTGGCAAGCACACCTAACATGCAATAATCTACCTTCCAAAATAGGCTGAAAGAGTAACTGCAATGAATTTATAGCAGAAGTATTATTACTAGCATTATCAAAAGATACATATAATTTTTTATTATGAATATCAAAGTTACGCAGGTGTTTAAAATAGAAGTTGAAATTGCAAAGCCCGTATGTGGAAATTACAAAGTTTTAAACAGACGATGCGCTTTTGCAACATCTATTGTAAATCTATGTAGTGTGCTATGATAAAAATATAAGCATAATTTTGTTTACTTGTCCAATATCAGAAGTAATAGATATTTTACTAACATACGAAAATGTTTGTTTTAAAGCAACTCTCATTTCTTTAAAGTGTCTCTTAGCCTCTTTTCTAAAAGCGCATCTAGTAACTTTACTAAAGTAGTGATTTAAAGAAATTGTGGCATAATCATATAAAGATTCACTTTCACCCGAAGTGGATGGAAGTTCATCAGCAATAATATATTTAGTAAATTTAGTTTTATGACGGGCAACTAAATAAGAAAACGTACTCATTGAAGTACCCGTGGTGCCTCCAAAACTTATCTGAGTTTGGGTCGCCGGAATTGAGCTCGGTGCGTAGCAGGTATCGTAGTGTCTTGACATTGTGTCCGTGCCACCTCCCCTCTTCCATTTGTATATATGGAACATTTCTTGCATTGTGCCGCATACAGAACTGGTTCACCTTCTGATCTAAAACAAGTGAGCCATTAGGTTAAGTCTCATTAAGAATAACAAAAAATTCCAAAATATTTGATTTTGCTCTCTTTTTACAACATTTCGGCTATTGCTAGCAACTTTAGGAGGTGAACCAACTAAATCATCAGGATTAAGATTTTGCTCAAAAAGTATTATAAATTTTAAAAGCATCATTAGCTTGGTTTGAACCTTGTCCGACCATTTTAAAAAGATAAATAAAAATAGAGAAACAATTAGAAAGATGGAGGATACCGAAAAATAAATTAACCGAAAATTATTTTTCTCAAAAAAGAGAGATGGAGGAAAGAAAACTATTTTGTAAATGTAAATTAAAAAAAACAATTAGAAAGAGGAAGTCGTAGATCGCCGGAATTGCTTTATCGGGAAGTCGTAGATCGTCGGAATTGCTTGGACAAATTTCTTGAAACCTTCTTGTGATTTTGAATTTTTTTGATGGAATGAATTGTTTGTGTTTGAAAAATATGATTCATGACATATTTATAGGATTTCTTTGAAGCCAAATGACCCCCCTGCCCTCCAAATAGAGTTGTTGTAAAGGGCTTTTGGTCTTTTTGGACAAAATGACCAAAATACCCCTTAAAACAGTCATAAAACGGTCAAATAGTGGGGGTATTTTGTTAAAAGGGGGCAAAAGATTCAAAAAATTCAAAAAAACCCAAATCCGGTTCACCTGGACCGGTCCGGGCCGGGCCATAGCGGACCTATCGTTTGACTGTAAAAAAAAGCGGGCCGGTCCGTGCCGGGCCTGGGCTCATTTTAGTGAACCTAGCCCGGACCGGTAGTGCAACGGGTTTGGGCGGCCCGGGCTTTGGGGTTGCGGGCTAAGGCGGGATCGGGCCGGTCCGTGGGTGAACCGGACCGGATCACACCTTGAGTTTTTACTTGTTTTATTGGGAACAGCAGGATGTGTGGATGGGTTTTTTTGTTGTTCACTTAATATTTATTTTTGGGCTTTATGGGTTTTACCAAAAGGTTTTCTACACAAATGTTAATGAATGGAGTTCGAAACTACAATACATTAGGACTTCCAGTCTAAAACTAGTATACTTTGTTTAGATTTTTTTAAAATATATATAAAAACTATATTGGATTGGGCCCAAGTAGACGAGTTAAAATAAATTCTGATTTCTACATGGGGCCTGAGCCGACATCTGTTTATAATTCTCAGTAGCTATTTATATATATATATATATATATATATATATATATATTATATATATATATATATATATATATATATTTTACCAATGGGCTTATAAATTTAATATTTTGGGTTATGTATATATTTTCTTTCTTTTCTTTTGGAATTTAAATATGAATATAATATTGGGCCTTAGACCCGAGCCATTAAAGAATTGATTCCAGGCTTTATTTTGGACTCTAATAAAAGGGTTTTTATTATTTTTCGGTTTATGTGAGAATTGTATATTAATTATTTTGGGGTTTAATAAATACAAATGATATGTTGGGTCTTTTAGAAAGAATATGTTATATTACTAAAATAAACTGGTATAGGTTAGCTATAAATAATTTGAAATGGGTTTTACATTTTGGTGAGGTTTTATATCTTTGAAAATACAAAGTATGTTTTATAAATAAGTATTTTAAATACATCTATGTAATTATATTCTTGGCCTTGTGACTAAAACTTAAACAAAATCATTTTATTAATCAAAACCATGACCGTGGCTAATCGATATTTTCTAGTTTCCTTCACGAATTTGGGAATCGTGCCATCTCCAAATCAGGACTTCTTCATACGCACTTGGTTAGTTGGACTAATCTGAACGCAATGGTATTATCTGTTTCACCAGCTAAGGACTATATCACACTGTTCAGTCATATCATACTTGGTTTCTTGACACGCTCGTCATACGATAGCACCTCATGTTTCTTGTTCATGTCATGTTTACTACCTTGTACATGGTATTGGGACGGAAAAGTACTAATAATATGTGATAAAACCTTATCCCATTTTATTTCCTATATAGTAGACCTTGTTAAATAAAGCAGACCTTGTAGACCTTGTTAAATAAAGTAGACCTTGTAATTAACTTAGACCTTGTGGTGTAACTGTCCCTAGACCGATCACATATCAAAAGGAACTTCAAATCACATAGATAGTAATCCCTATTGTTTTACTCTTTAACTGTTGTTATATATAATCCTGTCTACATTCTCATGTCTCTTATTACCATTATCCTGATTATTTCATCATGTATTTTATGGCCTACTTTTTATTTTATAGTAGTTAGTATATATTTGGAACTACACTCAATGAATTGTACTCGTTCCATTCCTGACTGGAAACTAATATTTTTCAGATTAGTTGTGGCTACTCTTAGCATCGGATCCTTGGGGAGATATGACTGTCGAAACCTAGAGATTTGTCAGAAAGTTGAGTATTCATTTAGTGGTCTTTCTATTTCTTTTATGAGACATTGTACTTTGTATTCAAATGTAACCTTGTGAATATTGTAATTAATTTAGATGTTGTGAATGAGCAATAATATGTTTTGTGAGCATGTTGTTATTATGGGCTTGAGAGCGTTCTACCACCGATACTGCTACGTAGGCTGGCTTGGACATGCACTCGCATCCGAAAAAGAAAAAAAACGAGTGCGGGTCATGACTGGGCAGAGCTAAGTCGGTGGTCACTCTCTCTGCTTCATGTACGTCAAGGAGATTTGGTAGAGCGGGAATTTCACTACTAGGAGTATTCGGATCAAGTCTGCACATAGACCCAGATTAACTCTTAAGGCAGTGCTACGTGCGTGACTTCCCCGGAGGCCGATAACAATTTAATATTTTATTTTTATTGCAGATATTAAAAAGAATAAAATTGAAGAAATTCTAACACTATAAGTTATGCAATGTCGGTTCAAATTACATTTTATTAATATGAAAACTAACATTTATTCTCTCGAAGGCCGAATTGTTAGGGTCTTTTATCTTTTCGGAAATGATCTTCTTAATATTATTTATTCAAGTCAGAAGCATTAGAAGTTTAGAAAAAGAGCAAACATGCTAATGCATAAGGTAAGTAATACAAAGTTCTTCGCTTTATATTCTAAACTTGATATTTATAAAAAAAAATTAATTTTCCAAATTCTTGAACAAAATTGGATGTCGGTGAGATTATGGAACTATCTCAAAATAATGTAAAATGACATTTCTTCTAAAGTGCTATTACTAAGCCGAAATCAAAAAGTATAAATTGCTCCGATCATGTGGAAAGATATTTTTTCACATTTACATTTCACATCTTCTATTCATTTTGATTACTAAGTTTAGTTGGACAAATATATGAAGTCTATAAGCCATCATTCTTGGTCTGGTGATAACGGATAATATTCTTTTCTTGATCGGTTTAAATGTTTGAACCTTAAATGACTTATTTCACAATATTAGAATTTCTAGTCAGAAAGAAATCATAATATTGTTCTGTCATAATATTTAGATAAACTTTGTTTTTGCTTATATCCCGTGACGCTGTAATTCTTTTGATTCATTCAAACAATTTAGTTACAAGAAATAGTTAGTAAAAAATTGCAAATTTCTTTAAATCAAAAGTTTTAAAAGTTGAGATTATTTTGGGTATAAGCCGAAAAGGTACTTCTGTCAAGGGTGTAAATAGTGCTAAGCGATACGGTACTTAATCGTCCCCCTGCGGACCTCCGCTAGCTAGAAATTGGCCCCTACAATTAACCCAAATTAATTAAAACCTGATAAACTAAAGATTTCTTAAGGTAGATTAGCAAAATCACTTAAACTATTATTCTAATACTTTAGACTGTAAATTTTATAAACATGGCTTATAAAGGCAAATTTTTATAGCCAAGACTGAAAGATACTATATCTTGCTTTAAGAGGTGACGAGTCAGATGATTTTTGACTCACTGTCTTAGGGCTTGTTAGTGGAATCACACATTTTGATTATGATGACACAGATACGAATAGGAGTAACCCATGGCTTAGTTAAACCAAAAATTCCTAAAAATATGGACTACAATTGGTTTCATAGAATTTTAAGTGTTTTTCTGAGTCGTTATATGACATTTTCTTTGTTAAAAAAATACTAAAGATCACTAAGATCCAGTATAAATTTCACCTGTGGAACAACTTAGATACTCATAAATTGATAGATCCATGTGACAAACTACCATAGCTAGGAGTAACAAAGAATTTGAAATGGTATACTTAAACATAGCTTATGCTGAAGCTGAATAGCTCAGATATCTTACTATGTATATCAAATAGATCCATGCCCAAATTTTACTCTTGTTATGACTTCATGGAGTATTGAAACTGAATAGATCAAGCATCTTATTATGCATATACATGATCTACATATTTTGTACCTATTATTTTTATAAATTATGCTAAGAAACTGTTAAAGCATAATCTTTAAATTATAAGATGAACAGGTACCTGCAGTTGCATTTTAAGACATTAAAAAACATAAAAGGAAAAAATGTGGTTCACTTGACTATAAAAGTCATAAAAGAACTTTACAGATGTCTTGACGAAGAGTCTGTTTACTCTTGACGAAAACTTTGTCTAGGAAATTAATCCTAGAATCGTCGAAGGGGATGGGGTTAAGCCCATAAATTTGTCACCAACAGTGGCAACCCAACTGAGTCTGACTAGAGATCCCAAGAAGTCGGTTCAATGGATAGAAACAAGCTGGACTCATGTGACTATTAAGGAACACTGAACCTGAGATTAATTTCTCTAAAAATAAAGCCCAATCGGCTGTACAATATTGTACGTGGATACCCTATCCCTATGGTGACAGTGTTCCGGTGTGATATGGTAAGGATGAGCTTTAACTCTTAATAAGTCCAAGTAATATGCATGATTGATTCTATCATCAACCCTTGAGGACTTACCTATATGAGAGGTCGTGAAGGCCGCAACAATAGGATGGGGCGATCCTAGACAACTCTTATAAATATGAAAAAGTATGCATGGCCAATCAAAAGCGCCACCCGATAGATACAAGAACCTCTAGCGTACTATATGTGTTATTTCTAAATCTGGTTCAAGAAGACTGATTCAAGGCATAGTCCCTCAGCTCTTCTTCAGGCAAAGACAATAGTCACTAAGTGAGATTCAAGGCTGTAGTCCATCTCATCTATGCATATTATATAATTGTCCAGAACTTTCTACTTATATTTTTTTGGAACTTGATTTTTGGAGAATGTTGTATACAATTACCGCTGTTATGGAAAAATTTAACTTCCACTCCAATGAATTCTGACCCTTTTTCATGCTCATTAAAATTTGAAACGTTTGAACATTTTGTCCAGGTTCTTTGAACCACATGTTTCTCATTTCTTTTGTGTTTGCAACGTTTGTCTTATTATGATTTATTGGCTAGTTAATTGCCACTAACTTTCTTATCCGTTGGAGAATGCCTATAAAATAAACCTCTTCTTCTCCTTTTCACAAACAGAAAAATCTCTACGAGAAAATTCCCTCAAACTCTTCGTTTCTCACTCTTCTTTGTCAACAAAACTCTGTTCGTTCAAGATATGGACAAATCTAAGTTCAAGGTCACTCTTTCAAGTGTGCGACGAGGAGATACCGGTAGAACGAGAATTTTACCACTAGGAGCATTCGGACAAAGTCTGCACACAGACCATGATTAACACTTAGGGCAGTGCTACGTGAACGACTTCCCCGGAGGCCGGTAACCTAAATAATTGTTTATTTTGTTTACAGATTATTAAAGGAGAAATGCAAATATTTTCTGACAGTTCATGGATAGGGCGTGCATGGCTCGGAGAGGATAGAAAGTTTAGGACCAGGAAGTGCCACGCTCTACAACCAACAAAGCATCCTAAACCCATATTGCAGGATCGTCCTATGTATGATTTATGAGGCCTAGGGTAAAATTGAGAATTTGGGCCCTTTTTCCCACATAAATATTTTTTTATCATTTTCACAAGCAAAACCATTCATTAAGCTGCCAAAATCATCAATCAAGCTATATATTTTTTTTCATATTAGAGTGCTAGTTTTTTTTGTTGTTTCCAGATTGGGTCTTATTTTAGTTTTTTTCTAAATTTTTTATGATATACCTAGTTTGTTTTAAATTTATGGGGCCTTCCAAAATTTGGGGTCCAGGATGATCGTCCATCTCGCCTGTGCTTTGAGCCATCCCCGCCATATTGTCTCGTACTGCGTTGTTGTTCCTATATGGCAACTGTGAAAAGTAAACCAAGAAATTCCTCACTACCATGTCATCTCCATCAAGAATAGTTGTCAGGATTTTGAATAAACTAGACAATGCATCATTTTACTACATCCTTCTAGGGATAGACTGAACTTGAAGTTCATTACAAAAGTTAAGGGTGTATTCAAGAACTTTTGAAGGACCAGAACTACAGGAAAAAAACTCAAGATATGCTAATAAAAATATCTTCTAGACATTTTGTTGGGAACGAAGCACGAAAACTGTTCCCCAAACCAGAGAGTCTTGCGAAAGAACCGAGCAAAAGCACACAAACCAAAAACGCTAAACACAAATCGCAGACACAGATATTTTTGACATGGAAAACCCAAATGAAAAACCACAGACGATCGGAGTCCAACCCTGAAGAACCTCCATTAATGGAATAAAGAGAATACACCCTCTACAAGCTCCTCCCGATCCAAACGGATCACCACAACTCACTTGAAAAAGAAAATTTGATTGTTGACTCGAAGAACAAGAGATGTCGAAAAATTATTCGAAGTGATCTCTCCTTCACAATAGTCTTAATCATTTCTCTCTCTCAAAAGTTGTAAAGCACTATTGCTTCTTTTTTGAGATAATTTTATGGTGAGAAAATACTAGTATATATAGCCTCAAACCCACAATTAATTGAGGTATTCTACTTTATGTAGGAATACTCAATCTAAACCACTGATACATTCCTACTATATATAGGAATATCCAATCCAACTCCATTGGGATATTCCTACTATATAGAAATACCTAATCCAAATCTATTGCTATATTTCTATTATATATAGGAATACCCAATCCGACTCTGGGGTATTTTCCACATAGGTTGGAAACCCCACCCACTCCAACAAATCTTCCCCTTCACAACTATGTAGAGGGGGTCATTATCCGATGATCCTCCTACAGTACTCAAACTTTTCTCTTGGAAGAACCTTTGTGAACATGTCTGCTCCGTTGTCATCGGTATGAATCTTCTCGAGCGTCACATCCTTATTCTCAACGACATTCCGTATCCAATGATACCGAGTCTCAATGTGCTTGGACGGACTATGAAATATCTGGTTCTTCACAAGGTGAATGGCACTCTAGCTATCGCAAAGCAAACTATACTGCTCTTGCTTTAGCCCCACTTCTTGCAGCAGCTTCTTCATCCACAGTAACTCCTTGCAAGCCTCTGTCGCCGTAATGTACCCTGCTTCTATCGTCGACAAGGTAACACATTTCTATAACTGCGTCAACCACGATACCGCTCCACCAGCAAACATCATCACATAGCCTAAAGTCGAGCGCCTCGTATCTATATCTCCAGCCATATCAACATCAGTATACCCGACCAGCTTCGTCTCGTCACTACCAAAGGAAAGTGGAAAGTCTCTAATCGACAGTGTCCTGAAGGTATCGTAAAATCTACTTGACCGCACTCCAATATACCCTTCCAGGATTGGAAAGATACCTGCTAACTGTGTCAACTACATGAGCGATGTCTGGCCTCGTACACACCATAGCAAAATAAGGCTTCTCACAACTGAAGCATATGGAACTGGCTCCATATTGTCCTTCTCATCCTCGATAGATGGATACTTCTCCTTAGTGAACTTAAAGTGAGCTACAAGGGGGTTACTCACTTCCTTCGACCCGTCCATCCAAAAATGCTGAAGTACCCGCTGAATGTACTTTTTTTAGGATAAATGTAGAAACTTGGACTCTCTTTCGGCTGATCTCCATCCAAAGAATAGTCCTTGCTGTGCCTAAATCCTTTATAGAGAAGCGCCAAGTTAGGGCTTCAACTCCTTATCCTAGTGGCATTCCGACCCACCAGTGGCATATCAACAACATAGAGTAGTAAAATGATGAAATCATCCTTGGCAAAGTACCTCATAAATACAAAGTGGTTCGACGTCATCCGTGCATAACATGCTCCCCATAAATGACTCAAACTTTTTGTACCACTGCCTCGGAGCCTGCTTCAGACCGTATAAGCTCTTTCTCAACCGACTGACTAAGTGTGACTTGTCCTTCTCACAGAATCCCTCTAGCTACTCCATATACAGCTCCTCCCCAAGATCATCGTAGAGGAATGTCGTCTTCACGTCCATTTGCTCAACCTCTAAGTCAAAACTGGCTGCCAATGCTAGTACCACCCGAACAGATGACTGTTTGACGACTGGCGAAAAGATCTCATCATAATCTATGCCCTTCCGCTGACCGTAGCCTTTAACTACTAGCCTCGCTTTGTAGCGAAGGCGAATAGCATCATCTGTCTGCTTCACACTGAACATCCATCAATTTTTTAAAGCCTTCTTGCCCTTTGGCAACCGCACCAGATCATAAGTGGAGTTGGCCTGTAAGGAACTCATCTCCTCCTGCATAGCCTCTATCCACTCTTACCTATGTTTGTCCTCCACAGCCTCTACAAAACTTTAGGTCTCTCCTCCGTCAGTCAGTAGCACATACTCATCAGGTGAGTATCTCGTTAATGGTCGACGCTCTCTGTCGCTTCTCCTCAACATAACCACTGGTGCTAGCTGTATATGAACAGCATCCTTCCTTTCAGGAACAACCTCCCCGGCATGCTCATCCTCCTGAGGGTTACCTTGATCACCATCAGCAGGCTGATGATCAAGGTTGGGAGCAACTCCATGTACTGGCTCTCCTATAATTGGATCCTCTGTGATGTCCTCTGGAAACTGCTCGAAGCGAAATGACTCTAACTCAGGCAATTCTTTGGCCTCAGATAGCATCACAAAATCCTGAGTGTTGGTCATGGTCTGATCTTCGACGAATACCACATTCCTGCTTCTATAAAGCTTTCTTTCCACAGGGTCGTAGAGTCTATAGCCAAACTCATCCCGACCGTAGCCGACAAAGACGCATCATCTCTTCTTTGGCTCAAGTTTAGATCTCTCCTTCGGTACATGTACGAAGGCCTTACAACCAAACACTTACTGGTGATTGTATGATGACTCTTTTTTGTACCATACTTTATTAGGCACATCACCTTGCAAAGGAGCACTAGGAGAATTAATAACATAAGCAGCTGTGTAAAGTACCTCACCCCAATAGTTGCTCGGCAAGTTTGCTTCTGACTAAACACCATACCCTCTCCAACTGTGTCATATTCATGCGCTCTGCTACACCGTTAAGCTGTGGTGTCTTTGGTGGAGTCTTCTGGTGTCGTATCCCTTTCTCTCTATAATAAGCATCAAAGGGACCAATGTACTCGCTGCCATTGTCGGACCGAACACATAACAGCTTCTTGCCTACCTTCCTTTCAACAGAGGCCTGAAACTCTTTGAAAGTGGACAACACCTGATCCTTGGTCTTTAAGTCATAGACCCAAACCTTCCCGGAACAATCATCAATAAACTTCACAAAATAAGAAACAACACCAATGGATTTTACCTTCATAGGATCACAGACATCCGAGTGAATCAACTCGAGCATTGCCGGCTTCTTCGAACTTGCATGACTTGGAAAGACACCCTATTTTGCTTTTTGGCTAAACTGTGCACGCACTCCTCCAAGTTTGTAGACTTTAGCCCTGGAATCACCTTTCTATTCCCCAAGTAGCTCATCCCCTTCTCGCTGATATGGCTGAGCTGCCTGTGCCATAACTCGGTAGATGCATTACTGAGTGCGTTCACCTCCTGTGTCCCCTGTGCGCTCTCCTCCATATAGTAGATTCTGGAGTTCTTTCTTCTCTGGCAATCACTATCGAACCTCTGGAAAGCTTCTACTGACCATTCCCAAAGAGATTGAAAAAACCCTCATCATCCAACCTTCCAACCGATACTAGGTTAAAACGGATATTAGGGACATGATGGACATCTTTGAGAACAAAAAATGCACCCGTCTTCGTTTTACATGCACATCTCCAATGGCAACCACCTTTGACACATCTCCGTTGCCCATCTTCTATATTCCACAGTCGCCTGTCGTGTAAGTGGCAAATAGTGTCCTATTGTGAGATATGCGTGCGGAAGCACCCGAGTCTACCAGCTAAGAATTGTCATCGCAGGTGAGGTTCATGACAACCTTATCACCTACGACGATCACATCATCTCCATGTGTCGAGGCCGCCGCTGTAGTGTTCTCACTTTGCTTCTCCTTGTCGTACTTCTTTTCTCTCTTCCAAGCGAAACTGTTCTGCTTGATGTGGCCGTTCTTGCCACAATGGTAACACTCCGAGTCCTCGTATCGACCCTTAGACTTGCCTCAGCTCTTATCTTTACCACCACCTGGATTCCTACT
Source organism: Iris pallida (assembly GCA_029216955.1). Classification (NCBI taxonomy): domain Eukaryota; kingdom Viridiplantae; phylum Streptophyta; class Magnoliopsida; order Asparagales; family Iridaceae; genus Iris; species Iris pallida. The sequence goes on along the minus strand of JANAVB010011397.1, from coordinate 7,936,694 downwards.
TTTGTTCCTTCTGCGGCTCTCTGAAACTAGCATCTCTGAGTGGGATTTGGATGAAGTACCCTGAGAACGTCTCCGCATCTCTTCATTCAATATCTCACTCTTGGAAAAGGGATTTGGATGAAGTACCCTGAGAATGTCTCGCATCATCATTCAATATCTCACTCTTGGCAAACTCCAGACGGACCACACCTTCCGAAGCAGAAGCGATCATAGATACTCGTACAGTCTTCCATGAGTCTGGCAACGTACATAGCAACCAAAGTCCTTGAACCTCGTCTTCGAATTTGACTCCCATCGAGGATAGCTGGTCAACCACGTACTGGGACTCACTCAAGTGATCCGTAATGGATGTACCATTTGTACCACAGATCCATCATCCGATTCAGGAACAATTTATTTACTCTGGTCTTCTTCGTATACAAAGATTCCAGCTTATCCTACAGCTTTCTTGCATGCTCAATATGAAGAACAGTTTGGCAACTCTAGAGGGGGGTGAATAGAGTTTATATAGAAAAATAGCCAATTAAAAATAACTCTTTCACCAACAATAAATAATCAGAGTAAAGTGCGGAAAATAAATGAAGAGCAGAAGAGCATACGCAAACACAGCGATTTTAACCTGGTTTCCCTCGTGGAGGACTAGTCCAGGCCTGAGAACTCTAGCTCAGGATTAAATCTACTATTTGTGAAATAGTAGCTTACAACCCGTGCCTTTTCTTCAGAAGAGCACGTCAACTTCTAACAGAGGATCGCAGGTGGCGATTTGCTTGGAATTGTCCAAGCGACTTCTTCACTCTTGCACAAGAATCTAACTGAGAGATGCTGAGCACTCGAGACTTAGGAGGCTTGTGGCTAGTAGATAGGAAGGGTATGGCTTATTGAGCTTGTAGGAGAGAAGAGAAGAGAAGATTGAGTGAATTGAAATGAGAGAATTCATGCCCTATTTATAGTGTTTTTAGAGGCAGAATTCGGCCAGAATTTGGGTGGAGAAAATTCAAAAATTTGGCCGTTGGACAGCTAGCAACCAGCTAACCCTAAAATTAGGGTTCCTGATTTCTAGGGGACAGAGTTCGGCCCGAATCTGTGTGGAGGCAGAGTTCGGCCCGAACTCTGTCTCCAGAGCACAGAGTGGTTCTAAGTGGGACTTGTGGGCAATTTTGTTTTGGTGGAGCTTGGGATTTTGGGTAGGCTTATAGACTAAGTTCCAAGAGCTCAGCATAACTCAGAGTACATACTTCTAGACTCAATAAAATGTAAAAGTACAGACTCGAAATACACTGAGAGTCAGAAACTGAGCTGTTGTCTGTCCTGAACTGAATGCAGACGTCGTGTGTCGTATTGAATTTATACAGATATTATTTAGTCAATGTAGTCAATATTTGGTTGACTGTGACTTTGTGTCAACAATCTCCCCATATTGATAATTGATAAAATAATAAATATATATTTCAATATTCATACCTGGACACAGTTGGTTAAAACACAGCTCCCCCATAAACAATGCCGAGCTAGAATAAGATAGCTCCCCGTAATCAAGTGAACGGTGCCGAGCTAGAATCAATAGCTCTCCCCGTAAATAATGCATAGAACCTGTGGCCTGATAAAAATATTTTCCCAAAAGCAAACACAAGCACAGACAGTATACATATTTCTCCCCCTTTTGGCAGTTAGCAATATAAAGGATCATATAGACTGCATAAGGAAAAGCATGGAAATAGCAGTATAGATAATGAAAAGTAATCCAACCACACTAAGCAGAGAAGAAAACAGTATAATACTAATAAAACAAGTCACTGACATAAAGTAAAACTACGAAAATAGCATAAAATGTTATCCACCAACCAGCACATCATCAGGGTTTGAAGACATAAATCCAGTACATAAAACCATAACAAACTGAAATAACTAAAATCAAAAGGCAACTAAGACCATCAGCAGTGCAGCAGCATATCAAGCCAATCTCCATCATGGAGCATGAGAAGGTCCTGGAACATCGAAAAGGTCCTAGAACATCTGAAGATCCACAAAAGCATCATCCGGATCCATATACCTCATGACCCACGGATCGTCTATACGATGACCCGCGCGATCTGGATCCCGCTCAATAGGCACATGCAGATCAGGATGACGAGCAAGCGAATACGCATATCATGCAGAGATTCCCAAGGGCACTGATCGGCAAGGTGGTACGGTAATCCTGCTGCGTCCAGCGATCATCCTCAACGGCAAAACGATCGCGAAGCATAGTCTGAAGAGAATCCAGGTTGGCAGGAGGAGGAGGTGCATCCTGACCGAGTGAAGGGGCGTCAGCCTCCTTATCAGCAGAATGCTCAGATGACTCAGAAGCAGCGACAGGCTGAAGGCGTCGTGCTTTGGATAGAAAGGCAGGTGCAGGCATGAACGGACAAGCATCAAGTGGTATATGAAAAGCACGAAAGATCAAAGGAAGATACAGAGGAAACCAAAGCTCGTAGTTTCCTCCTACAGCGAATCATCCAGTCCATCATGGTATGGAAGATTGAAAGGAATTCCAAAATAAAGATTAAAGAGCAGTATTTCAAGATAAGTGATGTCATCATGGGAACCTTTTGGGTAGAATGGTGTTAGAAATAATCCAATGAAGGTCAGAAAAATATGGGTTGAGATATTTAGCCGTGAGCTTGCGAGGACGTGTGTATGGAGAACACAAATCGTCCTTGAAGCTCTAAGGGAAATTCCGTCGGGAAAACGGAACGAGCGAGCGTCAACTAGCTTTTCCCAAGAATTGGGCTCTTGAAGATCAAGATATTCGGCTAAGTCAAAGTCATCAAAAGATATATTGATACCTGCAACTCGTGAATAAATATGAAGGTCATCAAAAGTTAAGTTGTAGTAGAACATTTGAACGGCATGACGATAGATAGCAGAAGTTGTAGTAACTAGTTCATCAAGATAGAGGTCATGGAATAAAGAATCATTGAGAGAATATGGAAAAATTAATAGGATGTCCTGTGAATACCTGACGATTCCGAAAGTCACTAAACCAGTAGTTAATGCATCTAGTGAGACAAAAAGTCGTTGTCATAGGTCGAAGGATTTTGAGGACGAGGTGGATTGAACAAAGGATGAGGTGGTTGAAGTTGTTCAATGATTGTTCAATTGATGGAGGAGAATCCGAAGAGGAAATACTCTCAACTCGAATTCTCTTCCCACGATTGAACAAGCAAGGAGCCATTAAAAGATTTTAACTAGAAGATAGAAAATAGGAATGGTACCTCAAACAAGTAATAAACAATGGAAGAGAATGGAGAGAAACCCCTTTTTCTTGATTTTGAGAAGCAATGGAGCACTCTAGATCAAAAACTAGGGTTAGGGTTTCAAGGAAAGATTTGTATAGGTGAGAAAGGTGGTAGTAGTAAAGGAGAGAGATGGAATCCCGACATAAAGTAGGGCTTTGTCTTTGGTCGGGTGAAATATTGACCATTGGATTAGAATTGATCCAACGGCAGAGCCAGATCCCGACTCTGGAACCTAAGAACCGAACTCGGCCCGAACTCTGATAGGGCAGAGTTCGGCCCGAGTCTGGATCAATGGTCCAGAACTGAAAACAAGCAAAGAACATGAAGAAAATGTTTAAGAGTTAAACAAAAGATAGTTGAGGACAACAAAGAGTGTTGAATTTAAAGAAATAGATAGAGAGGTACTCAGAAAACAGAATGAACTTTAGAAAATATCAATTAGGCAATATTAAATCGAAAACGAGCCATATAATAATAAGGACATATACTGTGGTTCAATAGTCCAAATTTGCCATGGGTTAGCTGCAGGGGCCGGATCCCAGCTAGCGGTAGTCCTGAGGACTAGTGCACCGTGTCGCTTAGGCTTTTACGCCTTGTTGTCAGAAGGACCCTTTCGGCTTGTACCCATACCAAATTCTTCGTAAAAGAATCACAATATACTCGATATTTATTCAATTTAAACTGCTTCATCTAAAAATTCCAAGTTCACGACAAAGAAATTGAAGCGCTCTTCGGATAGTGGCTTAGTAAAGAAAATCTGCCAGTGATGATCAGTGTCAATAAATTCTAAGTTAATCGTGCCATTTTGCTGATGATCACGCAAAAAGTGGTGTCTGATTTCAATGTGTTTAGTGCGTGAGTGGCAGACAGGGTTCTTAGTCAAATTGATTGCACTAGTATTGACACAGAATATAGGAATATGTATGAAAGATAACTTATAGTCTTCAAGGGTTTGCTTCATCCACAGAATTTGTGCACAACAACCCCAGCTGCTATGTATTCAGCTTCTGTTGTGGATAGTGCAACAGAGTTCTGCTTCTTGCTAAACCAGGAGACTAAGCTTTTCCTAATAAATGACACGTGCCGCTCGTACTTTTACGGTCGACCTTGCATCCAGCGAAGTCAGCATCGGAGTAACCAATAAGATCAAATGATGTTGACTTGGGATACCATAGGCCTACTGTAACCGTACCCTTAAGGTATCTAAAGATACGCTTAACCGCGGTCATGTGTGATTCTTAGGATTAGCTTGATATCTAGCACATAGGCAAACACTGAACATGATATCGGGACGACTAGCAGTTAAATAAAGTAAGCTGCCTATCATACCTCGATACTTACGTTGATCAACAGGTTTGCCACTCATCTGGTTCGAGTTTGGTGAAGTAGCCATGGCGTGTGATTGGTTTGATTGTTGTCAAGATCGAACTTCTTCAGCATGTCCTTGGTGTACTTTGATGGCAGATGAAAGTTCCATTAGCCAGTTGTTTTACTTGCACACCAAGAAATAGTTGAGCTCTCCCATCAAGCTCATATCAAATTCGTCTGCATACACTTGGCAAATTCTTGACAAAGAGTTTCATCAGTAGACCCAAAATAATATCATCAACATAAATCTGAATTAATAGAATGGTGTCTCTGAAAGATTTGATAAACAGTGTTGTGTCAATTTTCCTTTTTGAAAAACCTTTCTCAAGCAAGAAATGCTTAGCCTTTCATACCAAGCTCTGGGGGCTTGGTTTAAGGCCATAAAGCGCTTTCTTCAGCTTGAAACACGTGGTCGGGAAAATTTGTGATTTTCAAAGCCAGGGGGTTGTTTGACATAAACTTCCTCCTTAATAAAGCATTCAAGAAAGCACTTTAACACATTTGAAATAATTTAAAGTTCTGATGATTGGCAAAAGCACAAAGCATCCGAATGGATTCTAGTCTAGCAACAGGAGCATATGTCTTATCGTAGTCGATACCTTCCTCTTGATTGTATCCTGAGCTACTAGACGGGCTTTATTACGAGTGACTGAACCATCTTCATTTACTTTGTTTCTAAACACCCATTTGGTACCAATTATTGAGTGATTAGCCGGTCTAGGAACTAGTTCCCATACTTGGCTCCTCTCAAATTGGTTGAGTTCTTCTTGCATAGCAGAAAAAAATTCATCATTAAAAGCTCAGAAATGTTTTAGGCTCTACTTGTAAAATGAAGGCAGTGCTAGCAACGGAGTCTCTTAGTGATGATCTAGTAGTTACTCCAGTGAAACTTCTCCTATAACTAAATTTTCTGGATGAGAAGGTTTAAAAGAGAATTTTTAGGCAAACCCTCCAGAGAATTAGTTTCAGTTGAAGTGTTCATTGGAGTAGAAATTGATGGCTAAACATCATCATCAAGAGCGCTTACTGCATGTTATCTTCATCAAAAGTCACATTAGTTGACTCCTCCACAATAAGTGAGCGTTTGTTGAAAACTCTATATCCCTTACTCTTGGCGGCTAACCAAGAAAGATACCATCGTCAGCTTTGGCATCAAATTTGCCTAAGTTGTCTTTGGTGTTAAGGATAAAACATCTACAACCAAAAAACTTAAAATACGAAACATTGGGGGTTCTCCCAAACCAAAGCTCATAGGGTGTTTTCTTCGTAATGGGACGAATAAGCACCCTATTCAAAATGTGGCATGCTGTACTTACAGCCTCTGCCCAAAAATATTTCGGAAGAGAAAATTTATTCAACATGACTCTAGCCATATCGCCAAGAGTCCTATTCTTCTGCTCCACAACACCATTTTGTTGAGGAGTTCTAGGACAAGAAAATTCATGATCAAAACCATTTGCATTACAAAACTTTCAAAATCATAATTTACGAATTCGCCTCCATGATCACTTCGGATTCGAGTAATCATGTAGCCTTTTTCGTTTTGAACTTTCTTTACAAAAATTTTGAAAGCAGAAATAACATCGCTCTTATTAGCGAGAAAGAAAACCCATGTAAATCTCGAAAAATCATCAACAATAACAAATGCATAAAGTTTGCCTCCAAGGCTAGCTATTCTAGTAGGACCAAATAAATCCATATGAAGTAGTTGCAAGGGTCTAGTAGTACTTACAGAGTTGATAGAATGAAATGAGGATTTAGTTGCCTTGTTTAGTTCACATTCGGCACATACGTGTCCTTTTAGAACGTGATGTCAGGCAATCCTCTCACTAGCTTCTTGGTGGAAAGCCTGGATATAGTCCATGTTGGCATGACCAAGACGCTGGTGCCAAAGTAGTCGTTCGTCTTTGTGGGCATATAGACATCTACCTGCATTGTTAGTATTTATAGAAAGATAGAAAATGTAGATTGTCCTCTCTTTTCCCTTCAAAAGCAATGTCTCCTGTTGACCTATCATAGATGTAGCAACTGTTTTGTCCAAACTTAATATCATATCCATGATCAGCAAGATGACTAATGCTGAGCAGGTTATGCTTTAACTCGGTCACTAGGCAGACATCCTTTATTACAGGAGAAGGAGGATGACCAATGATACCATTACCTATAATGTGCCCTTTGAGATTGTTACCGAAGGATACGTATCCTTCTCTCTTCATCGATAGTGATGCAAAAGATTTGTGTCTCCCGTCATATGTCGCGAGCATCCACTATCGAGAATCCACTTACTTTCAGTTGAGGAGGGAAGGTCCACCTACATCAAGAGTAGATGTGACCTTTGGTACCCGAGTTCTTGAGGGTCCTGAAAAGTTAGTCTTTGGGAACCAAGCATATATCCTTTTATCTACAAGTCTTCTAACTCTGCACTGTGGTGAGATGTGTCCATGTAATCCACAATAAGTACAGATAGCATTCTTATTTATACTAGGAGCATGAGAGTAATATCTATAATCAACAGGATGAGGATGGACATGATGTGAAGAGTTAGCATGGTGAAGATGATTATGCATGGAATAAGTGGCATGGTGATGGTGTCTATGAGGCAGAATGATGGTATTGTCTATGATGTGTGACTTGCTGATATTGTCTAGATGGCATGGCATGATAATTTTGTCTATATGGTATATGAAGATTGTCTATATGGCATTGTATGATGATTTTGTCTATATGGCATGGCATGATAATTTTTATGTGTGGAGTGATGTTGATTGTGTCTTTGTGCATGATGAGTGTGTACTGAGTGAGAATTGTTCTTACGTGCACGTGGTTTGTGAAAGTTTGTGTATATAAATGCATGGTTATGTGCTGCATGAGAATGACGTGGTTGACTAGCAGAAGTGGTGTTGTGCCCATGTGATTGGGTTTGAGGTTGAACAACCTGTTTACCCAATTTGGTTTCTAATCTTTTAGAAACAGCTTGCAGTTCATCAACCTTAATATTTAAGCCATAAATCTTAGTCATGGAAATCTTGTGTCTACTCTTTTCTTCAGCAAGCAACGTGTTGAGAGTAGTGATTTCTTGAGTTTGTTGCTCAATACGTGCTTCAGCATCATGTAAGCTTAATTTAAGCTTGGATACTTCATCAGTGTCATTAGTGGGTGACGTGTTTCTAACATTATCAAGAAGTAAAGAAATTCTTTGTATCTCATCTTCTAGACTTTTGATTTTGTCCTTGGCATGTTTATATTTACCGATGACCTTTTATGATCATCGAGTAAATCAGTGAAAGCATCGCCAAGTTCATCAAAAGAGAAGTCATCCAGAGTTTTGTTAGATACCTTGTTGGAAGTTGCCATCAGGCACACATTTGCTGTATCTTGAGGAGAGTCCTTTTCTTCCTCAGAGTCACTCGCTTCACTTTCATGCCAGATGCCTGTGTTGGCATATTTCTTTGATGAGTTCCTTTTGTATGGCTTCTCATAGCGGTTGCCCTTCTTCAGGAATGGCAGTCTTTTCGGACATGTCCAGTTTTCTTACAACCATAACAAGTTGGTTCCTCTTCATCGTCTTCTTGAGATTCCTTCTTCCTTCGATTGAAGCGAAGGAATTTCCTGAAGTTGCGAAACATGAGAGCTTGGTCTTCATCATCCGAGTTATCTTCTTCGGTCTCATTATAATTAGCTTTTCGTTGATGAGCTTTGAGTGCGATCTCCCTGGTCTTCGGAGCAGGCTCTTCGAAGTCCTTGAGGTCAAGCTCGTGAGTCATAAGCTTACCCATCAAGGTCTCCATTGACATTGTTGTGAGATCGTTTCCTTCTATGATGGCTGTCACCTTAGGGTTCCAAATCTTTGGTAGCCCTTTGAGCAGCTTACGAATCTTCTCGTGGTTTGAGTACTGCTTTCCAAGCGAAGATAGAGGATTGATGATGTCGAAGAATCTTGTGATCATTTGAGTGATCGTCTCACTTGGCTTCATCTTGAAGGCTGCGTATTCTTGAGTGAGACGGCTTATTTTAGATTCCTTGACCTGTGTGGTTCCTTCATGCGTCACTTCTAGAAGTCTCCATACTTCATGAGCAGTGGTGCATGTAGAGACCCTGTTGAACTTATTCCTGTCTATAGCACAGAATAAAGCATTAATAGCCCTAGCATCTAGACTTGCCTGTTTCTTCTCCTCGACAGAATATTTGTCGTGTGGTTTCTCAATGAGGTCACCATCGACAACTATCCTGGCGGGCTTTTTGTAACCGTCAGTGACGACAGTCCACAGGTCAAAGTCTAGAGACTTAAGATAGAAGCTCATCCTTGTTTTCCAATATGTGTAGTTAGTTCCATCAAATAGGGGAGGCCTATGAGTGGACTGACCTTCACCATGATTGGAAATCAAGGATTGTGTGGTTGCCATGGATCAGCTCTTAGGATGTTAGTCCTTGTAAAGAGAACAGAGCTCTGATACCAATTGAAGAACAGTTTGGCAACTCTAGAGGGGGGTGAATAGAGTTTATATAGAAAAATAGCCAATTAAAAATAACTCTTTCACCAACAATAAATAATCAGAGTAAAGTGCGGAAAATAAATGAAGAGCAGAAGAGCATACACAAACACAGCGATTTTAACCTGGTTTCCCTCGTGGAGGACTAGTCCAGGCCTGAGAACTCTAGCTCAGGATTAAATCCACTATTTGTGAAATAGTAGCTTACAACCCGTGCCTTTTCTTCAGAAGAGCACGTCAACTTCTAACAGAGGATCGCAGTGGCGATTTGCTTGGAATTGTCCAAGCGACTTCTTCACTCTTGCACAAGAATCCTAACTGAGAGATGCTGAGCACTCGAGACTTAGGAGGCTTGTGGCTAGTAGATAGGAAGGGTATGGCTTATTGAGCTTGTAGGAGAGAAGAGAAGAGAAGATTGAGTGAATTGAAATGAGAGAATTAATGCCCTATTTATAGTGTTTTTAGAGGCAGAATTCGGCCAGAATTCGGGTAGGAAAATTCAAAAATTTGGCCGTTGGACAGCTAGCAACCAGCTAACCCTAAAATTAGGGTTCCTGATTTCTAGGGGACAGAGTTCGGCCCAAACTCTGTGTGGAGGCAGAGTTCGGCCCGAACTCTGTCTCCAGAGCACAGAGTGGTTCTAAGTGGGACTTGTGGGCAATTTTTGTTTGGTGGAGCTTGGGATTTTGGGTTGGCTTATAGACTAAGTTCCAAGAGCTCAGCATAACTCAGAGTACATACTTCTAGACTCAATAAAATGTAAAAGTACAGACTCGAAAATACACTGAGAGTCGGAAACTGAGCTGTTGTCTGTCCTGAACTGAATGCAGACGTCGTGAGTCGTATTGAATTTATACAGATATTATTTAGTCAATGTAGTCAATATTTGGTTGACTGTGACTTTGTGTCAACAATCTCCCCCATATTGATAATTGACAAAATAATAAATGTATATTTCAATATTCATACCTGGACACAGTTGGTTAAAACACAGCTCCCCCATAAACAATGCCGAGCTAGAATAAGATAGCTCCCCCGTAATCAGTGAACGGTGTCGAGCTAGAATAAATAGCTCTCCCCCACTATTGCTTCTCACTTCTTCTTTTTTGAGATATATTTTATGGTAAGGAAACATCCAGTATATATAGCCTCAAATCCATAACTAATTGAGGTATTCTACTATATATATGAATACTCAATCTAAACCATTGATATATTCCTATTATATATAGGAATACCCAATCCAACTCCATTAGGATATATCTACTATATAGAAATACACAATCCAAATCTATTGAAATATTTCTATTATATATAGCAATACCTAATCTGACTCCGGAGTATTTTCTACATAGGTTGGGAACCCCACCCATTCCAACACATTTTACCTTCTCTATTTAATTTTCAATAACTACTGGACCTCAACATTCGTAGTTGCCTTGGTAAAGATTAATATCATAAGGGGACAAGTACAAATAACCTTGATATTATGACCCTAAATATTAAGGACCAGGTGCATACCACAAGATATATATATATATATATATATATATATATATATATATATATATATATATATATATATATATATATATATGTGTGTGTGTGTGTGTGTGTGTGTGTGTGTGTGTGTGTGTGTGTGTGTGTGTGTTAAAAAATATATATATGTTAATTACTTTGTGTTTAATAAAATGACATTCATAAACAATCATTATATAACAGAAGTCAGTGAAGACAAACCTGGGAAGGAATACGATGGCAAGTAGTTCATCTTCCTCCAGATGAGATCCATTATCTAGATCAAACTAACACATCAATGAGCAAAAATGATATGAAAAATTATTAGATGACACATGAATAAATTTTCCATGATATGTATGAGACAACCTCAACATGTTGTCATTAATAAAAATCTATCTAAAAAAAGATATTGCACGTTCTACTGTGGGAGCATGCAATAGAGTCTTTGCCTGCAGCAGTTGGTGTAACAATTCCAGTTGCAACAACTTGGGCAACCGCAAATAAAAGACTTGAAGAGTGGTTAGACAAAGCTTAAGTGCCTGAGTTATTGACGCAACCACTTATTATTGGTTAGTTAATGCAAACTTGAGTTGTATTGATTTAGCAGTTCCCAACAAATTTACCAGACAAATTACCACAAGTTGTCTGTATGCAGAAATCCCTGTTCAGTGTTATGAATTTTTTTGTGAGGAATTAAATGAAATTTTGTTTACATGAGGAGGTGAGATTTTTTTACTGATCCCTAGAAAATTATTTAGAATCTTGTACAGAGCAATCGATGCACGCTGATGATCAGTGATTTAGAATTTGGCACACAAACAAAACTCATTCTAGCAACAAGACCTCCTTCCTATACATACCAAATCAGAGGCTTAACAAAAGAATGGTGCATAAAAGGGAAAACCAATCTATTGGTTGGAAAGCCTAGCATAAATCATAACATAATATTTATGGACATTATGTTAAAAAATGCTAGAAGGATCACAACTATAGTTGCTGCTATGTAGTGAATGAAATAGTTGTCACTCATGTTTCCCGTTATACGTATTTTCATATGCGTATACGAGATTTCTGACATTTATCAGGTGGACCGTAGTTAGACTTGTTTTGCTTAGCCTAGTCTTGGTTTAATCTTGAATTGGTTTATTTGATTTGTTTGGTTCAATTTGACTTAGTTTGGCTTAGCTTGAGATGGAGATGGTTGATATATAACCCAACTCCTTCTCTCTCCTCATTCATTTCTTCATTTACTTTATCTTCTTCATTTACTCCTCCCACCTACACCCAAGCCCTAGGCAAGTGTAACTTGCTTCATAATGGATCTCCCATTTTATTTTTCCATTCTCTTCTCCACTTGATTCTAAGCCTCTTTAGAGCTTGGCATTTTCGATTTGATGGATAGATTTTTGTAGATCTAAGTTTTGATTATTTCTTATTTTTCTTGGTTTTGATCTATTAAAGCTTAGTATTTCCTAAAACCAGTCGTCCCAAGTTGTAGGAAATCTCGTTCTATGCAGTTTAGACCCTTGGAAGTCTCAATTCGGACTTGTTCTGAGCAAGTTGTGGCATTTTGAAGTTTTCGGGTTCCATGGATTCTTCTTTGCTGTTTTGGGGAAGAAGAACAGTGCCAGGCGCAACCTGTCCCGCACGCGCTTCTTAGCACGACGCAACCTGTCCCCCGCGCGCTTTTTAGCGTGGCACAACTTGACCCAGCGTGCGCTTCTTAGCGCGACGTACCCTGACCCAGCGCGCGCTTCTTGGCACAGCACAACCTGAGTCAGGCGCAACCTGTGTCACGACCTGCACCCACCGTGAGGGTACGAGTTTGTAACAGCGTCTAGCCTATGCCGCAGTATCGGCGGTAGAACGCTGTCCTAGGTCTCAATGCATCTAACAGTATAAGGCTAAACAGTTTATACTCTCCGAGTGGGGGTGACATAGCAGAAAGTAAACTCAATCACAACTAAGGAAGAAGAAGCACGATATGATAAAGAACTCAAGGAAAATACATATGATCAAATAGTCTAAGATAACATCTCAGCAGATATCCAGTGTACAAAGTCTCAGCTACTGAATATGAAGAATATATACAACCCAAATCTCAAAAACAGAAATAAAGTCTAACTACTAGTCTCAAGACAACATAAGTAAGATAAGCCTAACTAAGCTAGTCTAGGCAGTAGGATAAAGTCGTCAGCTAGAGCTGTCCCGTAGAAGGTATCCACACAGTCCCCTCATCGTGCTCTGTAATATTTTCAACCTGTCCAGTCAGGTAAGGAGCGAGCACAATACATCTCAACAGTTCATAGCAGGTTAGAAAATATAATCATGCAGTAAAGTAGGATACAGGTACTGAAAGAAATACAGTATGTAAACAGAGAGAGAACTATAAATAGAAATATCTACTATAAATAGAGACTAACAGTGGCTAGTGAGTCAGAGTACAATATAGACATGTAAATGGCA